>QANT01005704.1:0-12646 GCA_003254885.1 Purshia tridentata | reverse complement strand
TATATATTTAGAGAGAGAGAGAGATTTATATTGTATTAAAATTACTCTTCAAGTTCCATATTTCATAAATTCTACTTCCACCACGACAGAGGCACACAAGCAAACAGGGCAGCCCTACTAATGCCCGTAGTATAGCCCCATATCATGCAATTGAATTTAGATTTGATACAATAAGGACTTAATTGATTTAAATTGTAAAATTAAATATGAATGCACTACCAAATAAGTAGCATCATTAACATAATAAGAGTTAAATCATTAACATTACATTAATTTGATAGGCATTCATATTGCTGAGTATGTAGCTAGCATGACAAGATAATAATAAAATCATTAACATCACTATGATATAGAAGTATGTCTACATTGTATGTCTAAATGTATGCTTGTAATCCTAAGGTCCAGCCTTGATACAATCAGGTTATGATGTATTGTTAACTAGCAAAAATAAATTGCTCTATTACTTACCAGAGAGCCAGAGTTATAGTTGTAGGCATCAACTCTCTTGTTTGTCAACCAATAATCAAGGAAGGGGCCCAATATCAGAAGAGAGACAGCTTGGGCTGGAGCAGTATGTCCCAAAAGATTGAAGGAACCAAGGGAATATTTCCGTTGAAGATAGTGTACATACTGCAATTAAAATTTCACATAACTATTAGATAAACCATTATGAATTTAAGAAGAGTTGTAGAGAAATTTCAGACTTGGGCAACCCATTGATGAGTTTTTCTTAACAGAGCTACTATTGTCAACCAGGATAACATCAAATATAGACAATGACTCTGCTGAAAAACAAGCGATTTCAGCTGAGGAACGATACTTTCATATTAATCCATAAAGTCATCTCTCTGTCTCTCTGTCTCTGTCTCTCTCTGTCTCTCTCTCTCTCTCTCTCTCTCATGCACAATATGTTGAGAAGGAATGGACAACTTACATACTGTTGCATCGAAGTGCTCCATACTGCAATAAAGGCAGCAATGAAGCCTTTGGCATTGACACTCACATCAGTGACAGTGCAAACACCAACTCCCAAGAGAACAACTGCTATGCTCAACTTTGTGTCTCTTGAGTAACGAATCTTGTCGAGAACAACTTCCAGTAAACATGATACAGGAATCATACTCAGCTTTGCGATCTGCCAATTATGATAAAGAAATTTAACTTCCAAACATATTGCATTAAAACCCAAAGTACATCAAAATCCTAGCTATACCTGATAGAATCCCACTGAATTCCACATTAGACTCAAGTTCATTCCAACAATAGAGAAGTTAGCAAAGATCATAAATTTTATAAGCTCGGAGAATGGCAGATGGGAGGGTTGAATGTATCCCAGCCACTTTAGAACAGTCATCATCAAAGTCGTGGTAGCAAAATGCAAACCAGTTAATGTTGTAGCTGTAAAATGTTGTAATTAGTTAGAACTGTAAACAACCAAGTGATAAGTAGCATGCATAGGGATATATAAATTTTCCAAAAGCATATCTACCATAAGCAAGTAAAAACTACCAATTCATAGGCAGTGAGCTTAAGATTATGTAAGTTCTCCGAAATGCGTACTGGTGAAAAAAAAAACAAAAATATTTAATTATGAAGTCAAAGTTCATAGAAGAAAAAATGTCAACACTACCACTAATATTTCAAGGTAAGCTGCAATGAAAGTTAAATGATAATATATTACCTGTTGGAGAAAAGCTGTAGCTAGACTAGATTTAATTTTCAGCTGCACTGAAAATTAATTCTAGCTACACAAGTAAAATATTGAATCTTACAAGTTAAATTAAGTTTTCACTACAACTCACGTCATATTTATTGTGTGCCTTAAATAGTTGCAACAAAATCTAT
The DNA here is from genome assembly GCA_003254885.1 of Purshia tridentata. Taxonomy (NCBI): domain Eukaryota; kingdom Viridiplantae; phylum Streptophyta; class Magnoliopsida; order Rosales; family Rosaceae; genus Purshia; species Purshia tridentata. The sequence goes on along the minus strand of QANT01005704.1, from coordinate 10,801 downwards.
CACAATGCATAACAAAGCTAATCTGTTATTTCTTCTATCAGAAAATCAAATAGTGGGGCTACTACAAGATCTCTCAAGCATTTAAATGTTTTCTATTACCCTTTCTAGTCTTACCACTCAAACCATTATCCTCTACAATATTCCATCTACTTCTCGGTCATAAGCAACACTCTGTTATCATAGTGAGGACTGATCATCAAAAAGAAAGAAAGAAAGAAAAATGGCACACATCATATGAAGGAAATATTTTCTACCATTTATTTGCAGAAGAAAATATTTCTATATAATAAATCGGCAGACAAGCATACAACCATATAAGTCAACACAGGGGAATGCATAATAAATTGATGAACAAAAAATAAAATAAAAAAGCAAGATTTACCAAAACTGAAGCCATATGTAGCCATTAGAGCTTTATTGACAATTATGATCCCAACAGAAGTTACAACATTGAACATCCATGCGGCTGCATCTTCCGCCTTCTTATCAGCTTTGCTAGAGGGAGCCATTTGTGTATATAATTTCTTACAACTGGGCCGCCGTAAAGCCTTTACCACTCAGCCCCCATAAAGGCATCCATCTACATCCATATGAAGCCGGAAGATTTCACTCTCTTTAAGGAACAAAATACTCTAAAAGGAAAAATACTGAAATGAGTAAGAAAACCAAAATTCTGCAATAAATTAAGACTGTTGAAATTTCAAGCATGATACAAATATTGATGGCAGAATTCTTGTAAAAAGAAAATTAATAAAAATTAAAACTAACGTTCCATTATTATAAAAAGTTACCAAAAACAAAAAAAACTCACATTATTATCAGACGATCTAAATCAGTTAATATTCATCCCTACTTTACAAAGAAAAATAAAAATTGCACTAAGAGAACACGTGTACATAAAGATTAGGAAGTCAGGAATTCAAATCATATACTGCCTCTAGTGCAAAACAGAGATGGCAAACCAGAGATGGGCTTTCCTCTTTCCAACTTTGTTGCTCCGAATTCTATAATACAAGCAAATTTCTAGTGCCTCAACATTTCAAATTTCCTTATCATTCAGTGCACAATTTCAATGAAAAAAGGACTCTTGAACAGTTTTGACCCACAATTCACTGAATTATGGACTACCAGAACCCAGCTGGACATTCGAAAAGAGCAATTTACCAATTCTGTTGAATAAGGCACACTTTCTCACGAAGATAAACATAGAGAAAGAAGTCACATTGATTCAAATCCACAACCAAATTGTTAATCAATCACGGACAGATCCACTAAGAGTCCAGATCAAGCACACAAAACCAATCAAATTCCAAAAACGGATCTAACCCACAATTAGATCCTAAAATCCCTAACAAAATGACCCAATCAATCCAGCAGATCTGATCGCAAAAGTCATGAAAACCTGTACGGATCACAGTGACACAGTACCAACATGGAAAAGTAAGTGAACGGTTCCGAAACGAAACGTACCGAGAAAAAAGAAACGAAGAGAGTTTTAAGGCTGCGAGCTCTGGAATTGAAATGGAAGAAAATGGTGGGGTTTGATTGAAAAGAGCGATGCGTTTGCGTTTGGTTTTTGGTGCAATTTGGGAGCTTGAAGTTTGAAACGGTTATGGGTTTGGTTTTTTGGCAACTGAGTGCGTCCAGATTTGGAGGGATGGAGTCTGTTAGGCAATGAGAAGCTCGTGGAGTGTGTTGCCGCCAGCTAACTGGAACACAAATGTTATGTTATGCTTAAAATTACTATTCTTTTGTTTTGTATTGTATTGTATTGTATTCTATTCTATTATTGCATTACTATTGTATTATTGCAAAATTCTAATCCAATTTTTCAATTATTTTCTTTTGGTTTTTTAAATTTTAGGGGAGAAGTTCATTCACACTCCCTGAGGTTTTGATTTATTTTACTTGGACCCCCAATTTCTATTAATTCCATAAACACCCCCGCGCTCTTATCCATTCAAAATTCTCTTTTTTCCTTAATAAAAATTAAACTTACAGAGAAAATATACAAAATCTTAGAGTGGTACTATTTCCATTCCTCGTTTTTATTTTCCCACCCAAAATATTAAAGAAAAAAATTGAAAATTGAAAATAAATATACAAAATCTTAAACAAAAAAATTTAAAATTTAATCTTGAACAAAAAAATTAAGAAAAATACTAAAAATGAAAAATTAGATAATCTTCCTCTCTCATACTTTTACAAAAAATTAGACTATATTGCATTTTATTTTATTACAAAAAATAATAATTAAACAAAACAAAAAAAGGACAAAATATTGAATGTGAGCGCCATGCGCCCCATTCAATGACATCGGCTTTCTTCCCCTATGGAGAGTAACGAAAACATATTAATATGAAGGCTCAGCTTTTCTTGTCGATATCTTTTTCAGGGACAATTGCTCAACGGCTAGATGTGACATCCTAACTAGGGAGGATAACAACGGCACACATCCCAAGAATCTTAAAAATATAACACTCATACTGTGAGCATCATATCCCTAGCCAAGTTCCTTAAAAAGAGTTAAGCTCTTTTGTTTGATAGAATACGGATTGGATTAGAGCTAAAGTGCACACATGATCTGATATAAACAAATGCACTTCGAAATATATATTGAAATTAAACTAACTTTTTAGGGTAAGAAGTTTACTTAATTAAATACTAAGGTCATATCAGTAGTAACCAACTGAAGTGATGACTAAGGTCAGTCCATGAGCATGCGGGCGTTGGGTACTGAGCTAGAGCTTCCCTAGTTTACTTATGCACTGATCTGGTCATGTTGTAGGTTCATATCTTATTAACCTCCTGGACCTAAGTTAAAATTGCACTTAAATAGATAAAAAAACCTTAGGTTTTTCGAAAGTATAGAGGTACGGTCTTAGTAGACGAGCTTCTAGAACTTTTTGGAAATGGATGACCGAAAGGAAATGTCATGCCGAAACTCTGCTAGTTTTTCCTCGTGAACTAAGATATTGTCATATTTCGATTTCTAGTTACCCAAGAAGGAGGTTAAATACTGTTGGGACTTTGGTGTGCATGTGTATGACAACTTTGTGTTTATAATGTTATTTATTATTGCAAAAGTTACATATTTTTGTGCATATTACTTGATTTTTTGCATATGTTGGTATTGATTGAATGATCAAAAAGTAAAGGATTATGTTTGCATGACCTCAAGTTTCGATCCCTTAAACTTCCCAAGGGGTTTGTACGAACAAGTTAGTTGAGTTGTCCTTTTAAGGAGGCTAGCTTATGGGGTACATACCATTTAAATGAGTATTCTTGCTACAGTACTGAGTTTTTATTATTGATAAGCGTAGTTGTCTCGTTTTGTGATTGATCATTATGTAATATCTTTCAAACTCAGGATCCTGAACAATTTATGGAAATCTGCTTGAGCATGTGTTTCAACTTTTAAACTTCAATTTTGGTTATTGATGGTGATTTCTAATTTCATGGTTAAATTTTTTCAACTATTTTTTAAACCCAGACAAAATCTCTTGAAGGGAAGCAATGAACGTATGTGATGGTTAACCCTTACTGCTCTTTTTCATATAACCCCATGGTTGACTATCTTGATTAAGTTGGGCTTGGCAATTTTACATCTTGGTTGGTGTCCTGCAAGTACTCCCTCTTTTACTTGAATCAGTACCTATGTATTTTTGTTGTTCCAGTTAGTCCTTTGTTTTTTCTTCTCAAGTTTGTATATATAACGAACATCTACGTATGGTTTGGTTTACTTTTGATTTTGTTTTTGGTTTACATACTTTTTATTTTGTTTTGTAAATACTTTTAACTATGACCTTTAAAGACTTGGCAAAGGTCCTTTAGGGTTATTTCAAANAAAGAACTAAGATGAAAGAGGGGACGAAGATGCAAGATCGAGAGGGGAGATATGAGAGAGAGAGATGAGAAAGAGAGAGAGAGAGAGAAAAGAAAAAGACTCACCGGTGGCGCACAGGCAGGTTTGAAAAAGAAGACTGAAGGTGATATTTAAATCATTCCAAGAGACTCTAGAATACAATGCTTGAGGACCGAGTATTATATTTTGGGATTTCTTAGAATGGTTGCCACTATCTCACCCCAGTATGGGACGCAACATGGGCAATTAGATCTTGCTTAAATTTTAAGTTATCTTCAGATGACCTAACCAAATGGGCATATCGTTTCCCATATATTGAGTGTAGAGTCCAATAAACAGGACATGCCTCCACCAGTTCATATCGATCATCAATCCTCCTCACCTTTGCCGAAACGTCCAAATCGTCATCTGACTCATCTTCTTCACGTCTTCATGATGTATCCAAGATCATTGGCATCCTATCCTTTGGTGGGCCGTTCTATATTTAACCAATTCGCTTTCAACATCCTTCATGTATGCCTCTTAATACTTTGCATAATTTATATGCTCTTGCAGTTGAGGCTACGATATTATGGTCACAAGAGTCACCCACTTAGGATATATCACATCAGCAAGATAATATCTCAATTTGTACTACGTCCATTAATAGTGTACCTTATATGATGGTTGCAACCTTATTCCACATCATCAAAATAGGATAGGCATCTAGATACTTATGTCATTATACGACCTAGGAAAACCAAAGTTAGCATGCCGAAACCATGCGTGTCGTTCCCGACCACTGCCTCGAGGACTAAAACCATGCGTGTCGTTCCCGACCACTGCCTCGAGGACTAAGTTGAAGTATCGTAATGCCCTCGATACACCCCCTGGAAGGCCACATGGCAATTTTCCTACTACCATGCATGCAATCTACACTGTTAAGCATGCCTATAAATCCATGTTGAGATCCCTTACACATAACCCACTAAAGATCATCTGGTTTCTCTAAATACTTAGCACCGTATAGTTTCAGAATAAATCAGATGAACTTCTTCAAGGACACAAGAATAGTTGATTTGGCAATCTGCATCCCTTCGTACGGGTAGTTAGCTGGGACCTCACTAGCGAGCATTTTCATAACTGCACACAACTTTATGCATCCCCACTTTCTAACTCCGTCATATATATCTATGTGTGAAGTAGACGTACATCAACCACCACACAAATGTCTACCATGATCCATTAGAACATTACTTTTAGTGAGGCATGCATCCCCACTTTCTAGCTCCGTCATATATATCTATGTGTGAAGTAGACGTACATCAACCACACAAATGTCTACCATGATCCATTAGAACATGTCCATCTTCATCTAATACCGTCTTTGAACATCTCATTAGTGAATTTAGTGTATTTATTGAATTAGTTGGTTATGAGTAAATGTTGCCCTAATGCCCTGTCTCGAGAAACGTACTTCGCGTGTTTGATGTACCTTCATAGATTAGTTGCTACTTAAGGTAATATTGGGTCACGGCTCTAGTTGTAATCACTATCAGATTTTGAATTTCTTCTTCCAACTCATCTTCCTCAGTAGTAACGTGATGAGGCACCAAGTATGGATTTATTAACGGCATTTTGAAAGAATTGTGATTGGTGAACTAGGTTAAGACATGAATATTTAGAAAGAAAAATGGAAAATGAAATATAAGAAACCAATGGTCTTGATTGGTTAAATGTCATGTAGCAGATAGCATAGAACAAAAGCTAGTATATGTCTCCAAAGGAAAGGAGGTTTTAACAACGAAAATAAAATAGGAGAAACAAATAATACAATGAAAGCAATTATGGAGAAGCTAATGACAACGGTGTCCAGGAGTGGCTTCTAAGTCATGAAAAATAGCAAAAAGTGGTTTATTGGTCATCGATGGCTATTGAGGAGGACTGGAGCTGAAAGATATCGAGTGTGTACCTGGCCTAACAAGTATATTCATGAAAGCAAAAGCATGCCTAGGATGCACTAGATGAGGTACACTTGGCCGATGGGAATGGCTACTGTTGGGACATGAGTGTTGGCTGATGGGATGGGATGGCTCCAACAGCATAGATAAATTTTCTAACAACATTCTTTAACTTCTTCAACTTATTGCAAAAATGGCCTTTTCTAATTCATTTAGCCATTATCATGTAAATTTCATGAAACTAAAATGCATCACTCCAGCCTTTAGTTAGACAAATTATATTAACAAAAAAACCCCTGACTAGGAATCTCAAATTTATTTGCAAGCATACAAGGACAATCACAATCTATGCAGTATCAATCATTATGTAGCACCTTTTTAAGTTTTTGAATGCATCACCTTCCAGTTGCAAGTTAGGCACAGCACAGCAGTCAGACAAATCAGCAATTTTGAAATAGCCAACCCCAATTTGCCTCCAAAATAAGCAAGCAGGAATTTCAAGAGCTTGAAAAAAATTAGCATCATGAGCCACTATTAAGTCACCACTAGGCCAATACTTTGGAATTTAGACATCTAGAAATAATGCCCGCGCGATGCCGCGGGTTTTAAACCCTTATAAAATGTATAGAAAGTTTATGAAATTTTAATGGAAAGAGTTTAAAATATGTATAGAAAAGATAATGCCATTTACTTATATATAGAAATCTGGATAGTGATATTAATGGTTTGTTAGAAAATTTAGTTACAAAATGTAGATTGGTAACATGTTCTATATGCTGCGTTTTATATTAAGATATTAATCATATCTTAATAAATTAACCAACCATCACTCAAAAAATATTACATTATTGGGGGGCAATTGTATATCATCCTAATTAAGCCACACTAATTAGAAGATTAGCAGTATTGAAATGCTTATTGTTCAAAAGATTGTTGGATGGTTATTCACAAGTGGGCTAAATGTAATCCACTAATCACAATGGCATGCATTGGCAACGAGCGTCAAAAGATAAAAAGTTAGGGAGAAACAAATTTTTCCCCTACGATGAATAGTGAATCCTCTTTAGCACTTATATTATATAGAGAATTTCAAGCAAGTGTCATCAACCCTAGAAATTATCTAAAATAATACATTGTAACAGGTTTTTTACATAGAATGTACTTTTTCCCTTTAACCATATGGTCTCTTGACTTAAACAAAGAAGCAATGAGTTCCATGTAAAATAATCCGGAATGATACCCTTTTCTACCATTTGTAAAATGAGTCCCAAAGCTTTCTGCAAATCCCCTTTCTGGCAATGAACACCCACCAAAAGACTATAACTTCTTATATCGGGTAAACAACCTCTCCCAACCATGTCCTCGAGGAGCTTCTGTGCAAAACCAACTTTTCCTTGCTCGCAGAACCCATGAATAAGAGCATTAAATGTCAACGCTAAAGGGAAGTAACCATGAGAAATCATCTCATTCATAAGCTCGAAGGCTTCACGAACACGCCCTTCTTGACAAAATCTATGGATTAGACTGTCATATATAAAAACACTTGGGACGCCCCTTTCTGTAATCATCTGATCATAAACCCTCATTGCATTGTCAGTGGTGCCCTCCTCACAGAACCCTAAAATCCTCAAGCTCCTATCAACAGCTCTAGGAAATAGTTTCCCCATATCGGCAAGAAATTCAAGGGCTTCATCGAATCGATTTTCTTTATATAGGCCATATAACACACTGTTATAAGGGGAAATTTGACCCCCAGAACCTGCTTTTCTCTCATTCAATAGTTCCAAAATTTTAATCCCTTCTGCTGTCCTTCCGTCTAAACACAAACCCCTAATTAATGTATCATACGTAACAAAATTCCAGTTGATGCCATCTGTTTTCATGTCATTAAATAGATCGAGAGCCATATCCAACATCCCAAACTCACAAAAACCAAAGATTAAGACATTGTACGTATCAACATTTGGAAGGCACCCCTTTCTCTCCATCTCCGTCAAAATGCGAAGTCCGAGCTTCATTTTTCCTGATCTACAAAAACCCTTAATTAAGGTGTTATAAGCCACAACATCTACCAATCCTTTCTTGCTCTCCACTCTCTCTATAACCTTGACAGCCTCCATTACACGACCAGAACTGCAAAGAATTTCCAACACCTTAGTTACCGTGATAACATCAGGCACAAACCCCAAACTAAAGCACTTCTCTAACAGAACAAGAGCTTGCACTAAATTCTCTTCTCCACAATACCCAGATATCAAAACATTAAAAGTCACATCATTGGGCTCTTGCATCTCATTCATCAANGCTCTCCCAACTTTCCTGTTCTTGCAAAGTGCATGAAGCAATGTGTTATAAACCACAGTATTTGGGGTAATCCCCCGAGACTTCATCGCTTGCAGAAGCTTAAAACCATCACCAATTCGATTCGTCAAGCAAAGTCCTTTCATTAAGATACCAAAAGTATAACAATCTCCTTCAACCCCACTTGCCATCATCTTCCTCCTATAAAACTCCCTAGCTATATCTATATCTTCCTTCACAAGAACGTCAAGTATCGAATTGAATATCTTCAAAGAGGGTCTTTGGTCATACCTGTAAACCAAGTCAAGCACACTGATCACTTGTTTCACCATGCGGGCACGGCCGAGACCTCGAATGATTGTGACAAAAATATCTTCATCTGGGGGTTGCCCAATTGAGCTGAGCATTTCGTCGAGCATTTGGTGGATGGTGTCAAAGCGGTAGCAGGTGCAGAGCTTATGAATGAGAGCTCTGTAAGTGGAGGGAGAATGGGTAAAGTTGGGATGTTTGGAGGCCCATTTGAAGGTTTGAAGATCTTGGGATGCTGATTTTTGGTCTAGTACAAGATGGGCTATGTGCTCGTGGGATGGAGCTGCAAAGGAAGATGATGAAGACGACAATGGCAATGATGACAAAGATCAGATGGTTCTATAAAAACCTTTCAGACAAAAAACTGGAAGCTTTGAAGGATTAGAGATTCGGGGCATTTCAAATGTGACTACTACTTTTTTTGCCTTTTTCTACACATGTGACCATAATCATCCTACAAAATGACAAATCATCCTGCAAGTCTGCAACAATAACATAAACCTTTTATTATTGAACTGTATGTTATGGCTCCAGTACAAGAGAAGATAAACAATATAAAACCAGCGAGCATGATCATTGAATCAGAGCTTAAAAAGATAGAAGTTAATACCTCCTTTATGTCATAGGAATTGGGTATCAGCCATTTTGGGGATAGAAATTCTGGCCCACTATTAAGAGTTATTCCCATTGGATACCCGTTTTAGCACTCGAGTATGTTTAGGTGTTGTTGTAGAAGGCCTAAAGACATCTGCATAAACATATTTATATTAGAAGTTGTAACATAAAAGTTTGTAACATGACCGCACCCAGATTTTACTTTAAAATTCGGAGTGATCATGCGATAATTCAATATCAAAAAAAATCTTACTAAAAATTGGATAAAACCTCCCTTAAAAATTGGACTAACTCAGACTAACTTATTTAATAAACCTGTGAAAAACACTTCTAAACAAAACATCAATTTCCAAAACACAACAAAAGGGGTCTCCAACCCAAACAAATTCAAAATCCATTTGTTTTAAGGTCTAACTTAAGTTATCAGAGCATACTATGGATTTTCAAACAGAAATGGAATACAACAATTTAAATGATATCCTACAAGTCACTAAAGTATGAAAAAAACTACCTCAACGTTTTTGGCTCGACCGTTCCACCGCTAAAATTTGGGAGAAATTTAAAACAACAAAGAAAGGAAAAACTAGTGAGATAACTTAGTGAGTGAACAAAAATATCGAGTAAATAAACTTAAGTTATAAAAATCAATTATTATCTCAAAACTATATAAATAAATTGGCACTAAGACCTCACGTCTCTCTTTGAAATCCCCTAGTTTTAAAATCTTTTGTAAATTTCTCCAAAAATAATAAAGTCAGTGGTCCACATAAAACACGGTACGAATAACTCAGAAATCTTAAAATTTAAATATTATGTTAGAATACGAAAAACATTTCCAAATCAATATTTGACAGGACCTTCCCCGAATTCCACCCTGGAACTCGGAGTGATTTCGCGGGCATCCAATATCAAGGAAAATCCTACCGAAATTTTGGCAGAACCTCCCCTGAAATTGGACGAACCCTTTTCTCCACGAGACCTGCAATTGCATTTATAAGCTTCACAGCTCCTCTACCACAACCAAAAAGGGTCTTCGACCCAAATTCCAAAACCAATCAATTAAGTATTCGCTAAAATAACAGAGCGGTGCTACAAACTTTACTATAGAAAATAAAATACAAAGGAAACGAATTCCTACGGCTTCACAACTCTATAATAGTGCCTCGACGTCTTTGGCTCGACCGTTCCACCGCTACAACCTGGGGGAAAATTAAAACAACCATAAGGAGAAAACTAGTGAGACAACTCAGTGAGTGGACGAAAAATAACAAATATTTAAACGTAACTTATAAATAAATTTATTTATTATGGCAAACTACAAAAATTTATTGAGCATGAAGACCTCACATTTTTCTTTAAAATTCCCCTGTTTAAATACATTTCATAAAATCCACTGAAAACTCTGTTCTAAATTTTCAAAAATTTATTGGGCACGAAGACCTCACTTTTTTCTTTAAAATTCCCCAATTTAAATACATTTCATGAAATCCACTGAAAACTCTGTTTTAAAAATCCGCATCCGAAATCCGTTTTGAAAATTCTGATAAATTGATAAAACTGGTCAGCTCTCAAAATATTAAATAAGAACTGAAATTTTGTATCGTCCGAGAGTTATTTTGTAAACTACTTTGATAAGGAAATCTCTCACCCAACCGTTACCCACCGAACCTGCCGTACATGCGCAGGGCCCACAACCTGCCGTACGCATGCAGGGCCAATAGCCTGCCGTACATGCGCAAAGCCAGGGTCTGTCATACACATGCAGGGCCAA
>QANT01005701.1:0-18440 GCA_003254885.1 Purshia tridentata | reverse complement strand
CTTTTTTTTTTTTTTTTTGGGTTTGTATCCATATAGTTTTAATTGTTCTGGTTTTAGTCATGTAGTTTATAGTTCATTAATTTCATACCACATTAGTATTTTTATCCATTAAATAGTATAATTGTAATTAAAATCTTCACTATGGCCTATTTAACAATGCCAAATTTTCATACCACATTAGTATTTTTATCCATTAAATAGCATAATTGTAATTAAAATCTTCATTATGGCCTATTTAACAATGCCAAATAGACCATTAAAACTTATTGATAAAGGTAAAGCGTTAAATTTTGGTTAAATTAGTCTACTTGGAATCGTTAAATTTAATAGTTCAAAGCTCAATTAGATGCTTGCTCTCTATTCCAACACTTCAACTTGCTCTTGTTCAACACTTTAGCTTACTCTATGGTTCAATTCAACACTTCAGGAATCTAGGGAAAATACCATATTTTGTCATATTTTGTAGATGAATTTATATATCATATAATTTTCTCATTGCACTGATTCAACGTTTCTCTCTTTATCTCTATTTCAACACTTATCTCTACCTTGATTCAATACTTATACTTATATAGGTTCAAAACTTCTCCCTATCTCAGTTCAACACTTCTCCTTGTATCAGTTCAAAGCTTATACATATCCTGGTTCTACACTTCTCTCTGCCCTTGTTTAATGCTTCTTTATGTCTTGGTTCAAAGGTTTGACCTACCTGGGTTCAAAGCTTCTACCTACCTTAGTTCAAACATTCTTTCAGTCTTGATTCAACACTTATCCCTACTTTGGTTCAACACTTTTCTCAATCTCGGTTCAAAACTTCTATTTGTATCGATTCAAAGCTTTTCACTGCCTCAGTTCAATGTTTCTCTTTGTCTCGATTCAAAGTTTATACCTACCCAGTTCAAAGTTTCTACCTGCCCCAATGGAAAGCTTCTCCCATCCTTGGTTCTGAGCTTTTACTTATCTTGATTAAAAGCTTCTTTTTGCCAGGGTTCAACGCTTCTTTCTATCATGATTGTGGATCTTAATTTATTAAATATACTAATTTAAGAGTCTTCCATACATTGAACTATCCTAATAGGGCATTCTATCATAATGAAGTGAAACCCATAACTCATGGGTTCACCTCATTGTGATGCTTCTCTTTGCCCTAAGTTCAATGCTGACTTCTCAAAAAATTTTGTCTTTCTTTGTCGATGTAAGTACTTAGTTCCATTGTTTGATCATGAGCACCTTCAAAATTGAGGATGAGTCGTGAGTCTAATCACAATGTGACAATAGTATGCAACAGTTGTGGGCTCTTAGTATGTAACAGTTATTTTTTTTATTTTTTTTTGCCAGTTATGTAATAGTTAACGTTTTTTTTTTTGGCCAAAATGTAATAGTTAACTTGACGCTGCTAGTGGCCAAAAAAAAAAACTTGACGCTGCTAAAACAGCACAAACCCGCGCACGGAAATCGTTGCGAGTAGGCCCACAGGTAAATTTCCAATATGCCCCCAACCAAATCCCAAAATCGACGCCACGCTTCAATCAGCGCGTGGCATCAATCTCCCGCCCCCTTCAGGACCTCTGCAACCTCCTTTCACAGCCTCACTGTCTTCCATCGCTAACGAATATAAAACAAACAAAACCCTATCGCCCTCACTTCCTCAATTCGGACCCTCACGCTTACCGATTTTACTGACGTCCGGTGCTGGATTCTTGGTCATAGAACCGACGGTTCAGATTGATTTTTCCAGTTCACAATGCCCCGCGCTTCAAAGAGAAAAGCGGCTCCATCAACTTCGGCTTCCTGCGACGTCGTTTCCACGCGTTCCGGTATATCGCTTTCCTTAGATTCTGATAGGTTCCCGAAAACTTAAAGAACAAATTGAAAGTCGCATAGTAATTTTACTTTCATAGAGCGCAGAAGTTAAATATTTGAATGTTTCACGCAGCTGTCAGCTGAGTGAAGTTAGCAAACTAGCAAACCTCGTTTTCTTCTTTTTCCTTTTTCTTGATTATACTTTTTTTCGTATGAGTGATAATTCAATTTCAAAGGTTTGGATTGGATTATAATCTGGGCATGCTGTTTAATCGAATGGTGTGGTTTTGTTTTGATTTTGACTTTTTAATTTTTAATTTTTCAAATATTTGTGTGTTTCAGGAGCAGAACTATGAGCTTCACGCCATCTGATATATTGTGATTTTGAAGTTTGAATTGTCAAAATTACTTTATCACCCTTCACCTGTAGTGTACGATACTAAGATGAAAGATAATCTTGAAGAAGGCTTTGCGACCACTGGAATTTATTAAACTGTTGATTTATGACACCAAGTATCCTAAATAAACATAAAAGATTCCCTGTGTGTGGTAAACAGGCCAAAAGTTATTTTGAAAATCTAAGCCAAATTAGGCCGTTGATATGGTTATACTAAACTCATCACTTAACAATCAATACACTCGACTATTGGTGATGTTTTTATAATGATCAAATTAATCTTACAATTCTCTTAACAATTTTTCCTGTAGTCATACATGATTTAAGTAAGTTATAAAATAGAACCCTTATAATGTAATTGGAAATTATTATTCTAAAACAATCCCTTATAAAGTTATAATGACATTTGGTTGATCTTGATTGTATCCGATATGAAATTTCTTATTTGTGGTTTGCTATAAATCTTTTAGTTTTATTATACAGTATATGGTGTTCTAATGTTATCAGCCTCAGGTAAAGGTAAAGCGAAAAAGGAGGTAGACCGGATAGGAAGCTTATTTGATTTGTATGCAAACCAGTCATTAGGCATGATTGAGTAAGTATATAGTGTTTGGTTAATCTTTTCAGTCATATCCTGATTTCTGACATAAAATCTAAAGGTTCTGATTAGTACCATTCATCTGTATATTTTCTACATGGGAAACAACGCTTTTATTTTGTTGTATTTTATGTATCATTTGTGCAGTTTTTTTGAATGTGCTGATGAATGGATGTCGTGGTTAGTAGATGGATTTTTCTATGTTTGATTAAAGGATTTTTGCAGGTTCTAGGTAGAGTTTTTTGGCACATCATTATCTTTTATAAGTCTGCTTTCTTTGGTGGAAGATCTCTTCTTGTGATTTTTGATGCATGCCCTAAGAAAATGCATTTAATGATCAATGGATAGGCATGCACTTAAGAAGTTGATGCAAATTCAAAATAACAATTATGCATTGTAAAATGCTATTGACTTCCCTACAATATTATGTTTGATTGAACAGCCCAGAAGGAATTGAGGCTCTTTGTTCAGATTTGGGAGTGGACCATACTGATGTTAGGATACTGATGCTTGCTTGGTAAGTTGGCATGCTATTTTTATGTTGGCATGTTGGTGTATACATACTCTAATGTTATCCATCTTTTAAGCTCATTGAAATTTATGGATGCATGTCTCAGGAAAATGAAAGCTGAAAAGCAGGGTTATTTTTCTAGGGTAAGGCATAACTGTGTAATTTAAGCAGATTGTTCATGTCTTCTTTTCAATTGGTGTACATGGTTTGCTTGTAATATACTGAATGTTTGTATTTGTGTGATATGCTCTAATATATTGGATGCACTAATTTTTGAACTTTCATAAAGTCATTGTGTTCATGAACTCAATGTTCCCATGTTATTAAAATTCTTTTAATTGATGGGATCATGGCCCATTGTCTTGACATGTGAACCCTTGGATTGAATTTTATGTTGTGGATTTATCTCGTAAGTACCTGTTAGGACTTTTAATTCTCATTTCTTTGTTTGGTCTTTTTTGTTTCCTGTTCTTCTAATTAGGATGAGTGGGGAAGAGGCCTGAAAGATCTACATGCCGACACTATCACTAAATTAAAGAAAGCACTCCCAGGTTTGGAAAAAGAGGTATTCATACTTCTCTTTTGAATATTTATTGGAGTTTCCAGTAATTGTTCTTGAGGTAGATTTTGGTACATATACTTGAAAAGCAGAAACATTTTTCAGTACTGATCATACTTTTTGTCTTGAGATAGTTGACGATGCCAGCCAAATTTGAAGATTTCTATGGTTTTGCGTTTCGATACTGCTTGACAGGCATGTCTTTTTATTAAATTAAAAAACTTTTTTTTTTTTGGTGAAATCTCTCAATTCTCTGAAATTGGTTAACTCTTCAGAAGAAAGGCAAAAGAGTGTAGACATTGAGACTGTATGTGAATTACTCAATCTCGTGCTGGGTCCCCAATACCGTCTCCAGGTTGATTTGTTAATTAAGTATTTGAAGGTAGGTACTAGGTTGCTGTTCATGTTCCATTTCTCGTTCAAGCTATTATTTTCCAGTAATTGAGTACCCGACACATTAGTTTTCTAAAATAAGTTTCCATTTTTTGTTTTGGGTTCTTGGATTTGATTTTTAGCAGGTCCAAAGTGAGTACAGGGCATTGAATATGGATCAGTGGATGCATTTTTACCGTTTTTGCAGTGAGGTGAACCAATTATATTTGCTTTTTTTTTGTACTCAGAAATTCTAGGTTATATGTTTCTTTCTTTGTACCCTTCAGCAAGGTGTGTGATGCATCAGAATGCACTAGGAATAGTCTTCACTCAGATTGACCTTTTTGCTAAAGCACCAAAAAGGGAAACCTCCACCATTCATGGGATGGTAGCCATTCCTGTACCTGAAGCATTTGTCTTTGGACAGTTTGGCAGTCACTGTTGCATGTCTTAGTTTGCCCTTTGCTATATCTAACTCTCTGAATTCCTTTGGTGGTAGTAACTATTTTACTTCATACTGAATCCATTCTAGTGGAAATAATTGATTGAGAACTATGGTCAGTCTAATTCCAGTAAGTCCTACTATAAGTGCCCTCAGTTGCTTTAATTCATTTACTGTTTTCTTTTTTGCAGATAAGCTTTCCAGATCTTCAAAACTATGATTCTGATCAAGCATGGCCTGTGATTTTTGATAATTTTGTTGAATGGATGAAAGACAAGCAAAGCTAATATCAGCATCCTTTGGACAATATGGTCCCTTTTGTTAGAATACAATGCTAACTGTAAGAAGGTGATAGATCTCCTTTTATCTCTTTCTTTTCTTCCCTTCCTTGGTGGTGGATATGTAGTTCAAATTGCATCAATTGACTTCCAAACTTGAAGAATGTTTTTACGAAGGTTCTAGAATTTTAATTGACTTTGTTCTGTTTGATCTATTTGCAGGGCTTGGCAAGAATTCCAATTATGGATTTTACTAACAAACCAGTTAAGCTCGAGTGTTTTTCTTTTCCTTTTTTGGGGGTTGGGGGGGTGTGTTGGTTTGGGAGCTGCCTCTCTCTTATGAGAAATGCCTACAGTTTTGCGGTGTGGAAATTTTGCAAGTCTAATCATATAAAAAAGTTTTGCTCTGTTTCTGGGACATCTATTTTTCATTGGTTCAAATACTATGGTTGTGTTATTTAATTTGGGATTCTACACTGATTTTAGCCTTCCATGAATTGATACAGGATCCTTTGATAAAATCGTTATTGCTGCTGCTACATTCGTGGTTCTTTGAATCAATTGCGATGAACAATTCTAAAACATAAATCAATTTTGTCTGGCTGTTCATTAATTTAAATAAAAATGAGTACAAAATTTGACAACACTGGCACGTACATGTAGGCCGCAGCCGTTAACCTACTTATTGTACAAAAACATAACTGCAATTTTTTTTCTTTTATAATGTAAACTTGAAATCTCAACCTACTCAAATTAATCCCACTATACATAAAATGGTTTAATTAAATAATCTAAACTTTCACTGATCACTCAGTGAATCGTGCTTTATATAGTAAACACAAAGTAGCTGCGAGTTTCTAGCTGATCTCCCAGAAGCAGGCAAACCAGGAAGCCCCATTCTTCATTCGTCAAGTATCCATGACTTTGAAGCTGTAGTTAAAATAAAATAACAATAATATTAAGAATAAATTTACCGGAAAGTAAATTTAAGATAAATGCTAAAATCTAAAATTATTATCAAGAAAAAAGTTGGTGAACTACCTTGGGTCGAGATCTGCGAGTCGCTATCATAACTGAGGGCCCAAAAGAAGTATCCACGAAGCCCAAGGGCCTGAGCAAACCCTATCTTGGAGGTCGTGGTTAGGGCATCATCAAATGAAGCCCACCAAGAGTCCGTAAAAGAATATACTGATACAGTGTCCACGTCATACACCACGGTAGCCCCAGACTGCTGATTCAGCATCTCCAGCTGGTAGAAGAACAGCAGCCCATTTATTGGGCCTGGGCCTAGAGCGGTGGCTCCAATACCATGTACATTGGGCTCTTTGAGCTGCCATGTCCTGCCGTAGAGCGGCAAGCCCAGAAGCAGCTTCTTTGGGGGCATGCCAGCCTTGATCCATGAGCTAAGCCCATATATTGTGTTCACGTTACTATTTGGGTCAAACAATGCTGCATTGGGCCCTGTAATATTGCTCCAAGCCCCGTGATAATCGAAGCACATTGCATTGGCCCAGTCCAAGTATTTTTTCATTGCCGGGACCGGATAGGAGCGGGTGACGTTGGCCAAGAAGAAGTCGGCTGAGAAGTAGACAGCGGCAGTGAGCAATAGAGGAGGCCGGGCCGTGGCTTTAGCTTCTCTCTTAAGTGTGTGGCGCCATTCCTTGAGTAAATGGCCCAAATGCCTCATATCTTTTGGGCTTTGAGGAAATTCCCAATCAAGATCCAGCCCATCAAACCCAAACTTACGTGCAACCTCTATGGCCGAATTTATGAAGTTTGTACGTGAGGAGGGATTGGAGGCCATGCGAGCAAAGGAGCTAGGTAGCTCTGGGTTTTCTCCCCCACCACCTATGGACAAGAGGGTCTTCACTGGTGGGGTTTTGTGATGGAGGGTGGTGGTGAAATTGGAGAGGAGCAAAGCTGTTGAATTTGATATTTCAAATGTGAAGCTGACATCGTTTGGCACAAGAAAAGCATAGAATATGTGGGTGAACAATGATGTGTTTATGGCTGAAGCTGGGAAATCCTCTACCCATGAAGGGTAATAGGCTGACTTCACCACCGGAGGGTCTGGCGGCGAGTCTGCCACACATCCGCTGGTGATCATCAAAGAACATAAAAGCAAGAGAAAAATACGCACCAAGTTGAGGCTTGCCATGTTTCTTAGGGGCCTCTATAGGCTGTAAGGTAAAGTGGACTACTCAATGGTAACTGGGGAGGGTTGAAGGGTATATAAGTTATTCAAAGGCTTGAAATTTATTTGGTGCATGCTTATTGTATACTTGTATTTATCCTATTACAAGAAAGACAATTAATTCATATAAATTTGTAGGGGTTAAACAAAAGGTTAAAAGTACTGCTATATAATCGAAGAAGTAGTTGTTTGTGATTCACGTTAGAGTTAAAAACTGTTGTAATTTTGGCTTGGCAGCATAAAAAAATCTCTAGAATTGAGCCGTCCATTATGACTTATTCATAAAATGCAGCGTTCTAGAATTTAAAAAAAAAAAAGGTCTCTGTCGTGCTGATTGGAATGGTCCGACTCTGAGAGAGGTTGAGTATGTGGCTTGAAATATGCACTAAATCAATTTAAATAGTGTAGTTAAGATCTACTTCCTTTATTGAGTGAGAGCTGGCCAATAGGACATATTTGGTTTTAGTATCTTAAATAAACTGGCAATTCTCTTTGAATGACAAAAGATTATAGTATGTAGCTTTCTTACTCTTTTCTAGGCAGTTTAGCAAAATAAATATTATTTTTCCATGTCTTTGTAGTTGGGTTATGGAGTATAGCTAGGTTCATATCAGTTCTGGCAATTAATTAATGCACAATTTGACATTAAAGTTTTCAAACTAAACCAAGCCCATGAAACATGCATGAGGTGATAAACAACAAGCGAGTCGCATTCAATTTGTATATTCTTTTATTATTTCAAAGATAAAATAAAGCCATTTATTTATAATATTAACAATATTATATTGTGAAGTGTCCAAACCTTCATTTGGTGGATTTTGTGGTTGTCTCTGCATTTGATGTATGCTTGTGGAGATTAATACTTGGACACTGAAGTCATGAGTTGTGGAAACTCCAATCATAACAACACAGGCTTCAATATTAGAAAATGGTTTCTAAAACCTTAGTACATCATACCATAATGTTACTTTAACCACTTGTCATAACTGTTGAATGGACAGTTTACCCACAATGGCTAATGGAATGTCACCAATAAAGAGTAATTTATGTTCATAAGAAAGAAAGGTTATTTCTAAGCCTATCCAATGATTTATTGAAATTAATTGTCCAATAGGCTTGTTCTGAATGCAGCTAGTAGACTTGCCAATGCTGAAGGTGTTAGGCAAGGCCATTTTTTATCCCAGAAGAAAACAAAGGGGTGTCCTATATTTTTCACAATTCACAAGGTAACAAGCCGATACATACATGTTATTTAAAGGTGGCCCTGTTTTGGAACAGAGGTCTATAGACTCCCAATGATCTGAATGGACATGATGTTCTGTTGTTTTTCATGCTTAACTGCATTTTTCTGGGAATCATGCAGGCTAGAATTGAGTTTTTCTTTGAACTTTTTTCTTTTTGTTGTATAATAGGATTTCGTATAAACAAAAAACTTAGCGTAATCCTCTGATAAACAAAAAGTATAGAATAATCTCTCTGATAAAAATCTCCCATGAAAGCCTGCATTTTCATCATCGTGGTAACATTTCAGAAATTTGTGCATCATTAACTGAATAATTTCCTTGCTGTGAAGTGGATGTGGATGTGTTCTCCATACTTTCATCTCTTTTTCCCGAGAAAGCTGTCTTTCTAGGAATAGCAACAGCTTCAGTGTCAGTCTTGAGCATTGAATAAACTTGCAACATTGTAGGCCTATCCTCTGGTTTTTCCTGGACACATAATAGAGCTACTTGCAAGCATCTCAATAATTTGCAAGAAGAGGAAGAATCATCCAGTGATGGATCAATAAATTCCATTCCATTGTCTTCTTTCCATGATTCAAATGCCTGAAACATTTTAATGTTATTTAGTAGTTAGTTCAGATCTAAATATTAGTTTATAGTAGTACTGATAGAAAGCTATGCAACTTACATATTCCAAAAGGTGCATATCTTCGTTCGGACCATAGTAACATGTATTCCTCCTCCCACTAATCATTTGCAAAAGTAGCACACCAAAGCTGTAAACATCGTACTTCATAGAGTATACACCTTTTCTTGCATATTCAGGAGGAACGTAGCCACTGCATTTCATATGATAGCAAGCATTAAGGATATGAACATGTGTGAATAACCAATGTGAGGCAGTTTACTTACTATGTTCCGACGATCCTGCTTGTGTTTGCTTCAAGTTCATCTTTCCTAAAAAGTTTAGCCATTCCAAAATCTGATATCTTAGCATTCATCTCATGGTCAAGTAAAATGTTGCTAGCTTTCAGATCTCGGTGAATAATCGTATAATTTGAGTATTCTTGCAGATATAGGAGTCCTTGAGTAACCCCTTCAATGATGTGCACACGCTTTCTCCAGTCTAGGAGGTACCGTCTGGTAGGATCTGCAAGATACCAAATTCATGACGAATCAATGAGGTAGTCAAAGGAGCAAGACACACACAAATTAATTTGATTTCTGTACCTCCAAAAGCTTAGATGGACCTAACAAGTGATTTGCGTTAACTTGATATACATTTTTGACCCATTCCCAAACAACTTAATCTTTTGAGGTCCTGTCACAGTGTCACAAGTGGCTGTCTAACAATTTGGAGAGTTTCAATGAGTTCAACAGCCAATGTTGACCTCTTAGAGGCGAAGTTAAAACCCATTGATACTTAAAACGAATGCAGAAGTATTGTGTTTTTCTAGCATGCACTATCATGCACTTTTAACTGTAATAGGAAGGATGAGCAGAATTGCATACCAAAAAGGTAGAAGTCCAAGCTTTTGTTGGGCATGTACTCGTAGATCAGCATTTTTTCTTCATCCTCAGTGCAAAATCCAAGAACTGGAACTAGATTTACATGTTGCAGTCTTGCAGTAAGAGTAACCTCATTTCTAAATTCCTCAAGTCCTTGAGTTGATGTTTTTGAAAGTCTTTTCACTGCTATTTCTTGTCCTGTTCGCAATTTACCCTACAAAAATTAAACTACGATTATCATGGTTTAGCAAAAAGAAAACCCAGATCTATAGCTGATCTAAAGATGAGTTATACAATTTTTAACACTTACACTATTCACCAGAATTCGTACCACTTATACATAGATTTCATTGATGATTGGCTTGATTAAAAATGATGCATCTCTGGATTCACAAACAAACACAACATTACTCTACTTAAACATGTGTGCAGCTGTTGGGTAAGCTCTTGGTTCAGTTTGAAGGGATTTAGTATCCAGTGGTCCAAACTCAGAGAAAGAGTTTTTATTTCACTGCTCATCTAATCCTTAACCACATAGTATCTTGGAGCACTTGTTTTCAATACAAAAGCTACAAATGCATTTTATATCACATTGTTTTTTATTGATACATATCTCATTGTTTAGCAGCAGATTTACACAAGTGAGCAAAAATAAACACAAGTTTTAAATCACAGTTCGCACTATGTAAAAATATGTAGATAATATACCAAATTTTACCTTGTAAACAGGACCAAACCCACCCTCGCCAAGCTTGTTTTCACTTGAGAAGTTATTTGTAGCTGCTTTGATAGTGGAAAAGCTGAATAGTTGAAGATTTGGAGCATCACTGTCAAGAGCCGGTGTGCTAGTAGTCCCTGATTTTGATCTACCTAAATTTCCTAGAATTATTATCCCTGAAGCCAGAAATGAATATCTGTTGACATCATGGTAACAAAACAGAGAAGTTCTCATCAACTAATTGCTACTAGAGTCAAACCCTAACAGTAGAGAAAGGTTACCTTTTGTCTTCAACAATTTTCTTTGTAAGTAACACATTGTGAAGGCTATGAGGATTATGATCAAAGTAATTGGAAGTAAAATTATAAGCAATAACCGCTGCTTGTTATCTTTATCACTCTCTTCCTCCTGAGCTGTACTTCAAACAGGAGAGGTCAGTGATATTGTCACAAGTGTAAAGATACAATTTGATGCCTGCAAATAGCCTGCTGTCACAATAAAATTTTCATCATCCTAAATTCGAGTTCCAGGATGTATCGAAAGAATAGCATCGAATCTCTTTTTCTTATCATGATAAAATCAGCTTGAGATAAGTAAACTTTATTTTGGGGTAAGTATTCAAGCCTACCTGCCCTAGAAAGCACCCAATTGTCGTCATTGATGACTTGAAACACATTGTAACCAAGTAGCTTCTTCTCCTTGGCATATGAAATCTTAGTTCTGATAGATTCCACATCATCGAAACCAATCCAAATCGATCCAATGATGCAGTAATTCACAACATAAGTAGCATTATACACTATGGGAGCTCGGTAGCTTCGAGTGTACCACTTGATGTACTTATAGCTCATGTCTCCGCCGGCTGTCACAGCTACGCCGGATGCAGGTGCCCCAATTCCATTGTCTTTGGGGTTCACAAGTGTCCAAGCATAACCATGGTATGGCAAACCCAAAACCAGTTTGCTAGCTGGAAATGAGTTGTTTAACCATTGCCTTATGCCATAGTCGGTATTGACATGGCTTGTTGGGTCATATAAAGCAGCATGAGCACCAGTAAAATTCTTCTTAGAAGGCAGATGATAGTCATATGCCACTACATGTGCCCAATCCAAATTCCTCTTCATAGATTCAATTGGGTAACTCATTGATTCAAAAGCAGGCAAATACCGAACTGCCATAGTCAATATCATTGGTGGCCGACTTGATGACTCAGAATTCAAAGCAGCTCTCCATTCATCCAATAGCTTTTCCATGTTGGTCATGTCAGAGGCTGTGTTAGGCCACAGCCAAAATAAGTCTATGCCTTGAAATCCATACTGCCTTCCTATTTTGATTGAAGACTCAATGAAAGACTTCCTGTTAGAAGTTTGGTTGAGCATTGAGGATATGACTGAAGAGTTGGCTTTCTCACCCAAAATTGATTGACCTGTTGCAGCTTGTCCATTCCAGATAGATAGGAGTGTTATGATCGATGGGTTTTTGCGCTTGACAATATCGGTGAAGCTGGAAAAGTATTGCTCATCAGCGGAAGGGATGGAGAGCTGGTAGGTAGAGGAATTTACATTTGCAAAAGCACAGAGAAGATGAGTAAATAAGGCAGAGTCTATGTCAGGTATAGGAGACTCACTGCCAGCATACCAGTAACCAGCTCTAACCCAAGTTTGTGCATAGCAACAATAAAATTGAGAAGAAAGGAAGATCATGAAGAGGAGGTGGGTGATCATTTTTGGTTCCATGGAAATAAAGCTCCTGTGATTGCTACTACAAGATGACAAATATACATGGCCTCTTGTGCACGATGGCTATTCAACATCTACTTCCTATTAAGAAATTGTTTCTGGCACTTGCTACTCTAAAAATAGTACAAATTCATGGGACCACATTTGAAATTGTAGCCTTTGAAAAGTAAGCAAGAAATAAAAATTATCGTCATAATATTTGTAATCATTGAATAGAGCAATAGAATTTCTTCAAATAAAAGAAGAAGAAGAATTGACCTAAGAGGATGGTACACCGTACACCTCATCAAATATAAAAAATGTCATTACCAATAAATAGAAATGTCCAGACACTTGACTTTAATAGTTTGGCTTGGGTTGGCCCTAAATAATTCAATGCTCACTAGACCATGCATATTTGATCGGGTCAAGGTGATGAAAGTAGTGGTCGAATCCAGTAAAGCTTATTCTGACGTCAAATGCAAACACAAACGGTGACCTCAAAGACATTTTTCAAGGACAGGTTCAAATAAGACGTCCTTTGGGACACTCATTTCTCATGGGGTAGTTCGCATTCAATATGTAACAAGACCAACAGTATCATTTGGGTAGGGGTGCACACGGATCGGGCATCCGATCCACAAACTATTATTTATATCCAATCCACAATTTGCGGTATAGCAATTTTCATATCCATATCCGATCCACAAGTTCGGATATCCACAAAATCGAATCGGATCGGATCGGATAACGGATAATATCCAAATAATAACATAAAAATTATTTAGTAATTACACAACATAAAAATCATCCCTCAAATTAATTTAATAGTTACATAACATAAAATTCAAAAATTAAGATAAGCCTCAAACATAACAAGTTCATACTTTATAGTAGTCCTAACTATATACTATATATATATTTATAATTTTTATAATAAATTTTATTGTCAAACTAATTTAAAATACCCTAAATTAAAATTATATAGTAACATAGATAGTTTATAAACTATAATAGACTTTGATTTACTCTATAATAGGAATTAAACATATACAAACATATATAAACTATATAAAAATTTAATATATATAATTTGCGGATCGGATCGAATATATCCGTGGTTTTCAATATTGATATTCATATCCGATCCACAAATAACAAAGTGCGGATTGGATCGGTACAATATTCACAAATTGCGGATTGGATCGGATCGGATCGGTAAGCGGATTTTCGATATATTTGTGCACCCCTAATTTTGGGGGTTGACATTTAACAAAAGTGTTAGGATCGGTCAGATAGAATGGGAAAATCACAAAATCAAACCAATAAAGAAATAATCAAGAGAAAAAGATAAATAAGAACACTAAAGATTTAACGTGGTTTGACAGTGTGCTTACGTCCACGAACAACGATATCAAAATATCTCCACTATATCAAATAATGGGTACATTGAAAAGATCTTACCAAGTCTGAAAACAAAACTTAATGAACACCTAAAGAGTACAAGAGGAATCACCACTTCTTCAAGCTGCAAACACCTTGAAGGAAATACCAAAGGAACTACTTCACTTCTCTCACACTCTCTCTATCACTATACTCTCACTCCTCACTTTGAGTGGTATATTCGGAATGCGCTTGGCTTGATAGCTTCAATTGCTTATCATAAATGCTTAGCTTCATCTCCTTTTATAGCTACGGTGAGAAGCTTCTAGCTGCTAACAGAATTGATCTCCTCCGACATTAGTCTCTAGACATTTCCACCGCCAAAGCATCAATTTGGGAGCACAAAGTTCAAGATTAATAAGTTGCACCAATATGCAACATTTGGCTGGCATCAAGAATTCTCTAGAACCTGCAGCTATACTTGAATACACATATATCTAGATACCAAGTCATGGGCTGGATAATTGTTAAGTCCAACAAAAAGCACCTAACTTTTATGACTTGCAACAAGTCATAAGAAATAAAATCACGAGATCATTAGTACCATTTTGTAAAATCTCAATAATTGAGCTTTTCCTTTTCGCTGTTGAGCTGCTATGTGTTTGGGCTGCTCTAAGAAACTCATAGTCTTGGCCTTCTAACAAATCCTGGCCAATTATCCAGTGTTAAAGGAAATATTCTAGATTTAATAAAAACCACAATTACTATTTCCTTTACAATATTTTATGTTTCCACAACACTTGCGTTGTCATCGGGGTACTATTTGGGACATTGATGCATCATTGACTGAGTAGATTTGTTCCCTCATTTTACATATATAATCCTCATCTTCATCTTCTTTAATTGAGAATGCAGGCTTTTTAGGACTAATGATGGCTGCAGTTTCGTTCTTGAGCATTGAAGAAACCTCCAACATGGATGGTCTATCTACTGGACTTTCTTGGACACATAGTAAAGCCACGTGCATGCATCTCAGGAGCTTGCAAGACGAAGACGAATCATCTAGTGTTGGATCAATGAAATCAGTGCCTTGACCTTTTTTCCACAACTCATATGCCTGAAATAATAAGTTCAAGGTTATTCACTTCTTGCATTTTAACTGATCACAAAGGATAACAATAATAGATAGTTAGATATTTAAAACAATCAACTTACGTGATCTAGAAGGCTTAAATTTCCATCTAAGCCGTGCAGACATGTATTCCTCTTGCCACTTATGAGTTGCAGAAGTAAAACACCAAAGCTGTAAACATCATGTTTCATGGAATATATGCCTTTTCTTACATATTCAGGGGGAACATAGCCACTGCATTGCATATAAAAAATATGAGTACTAAATATGATATAAACATATGCGACATACTCTGAAATTTGAGTACTGGTGCCATTATACTTACTATGTCCCGACAATTCGACCAGTGTTTGCCTCATGTTCATCTTTTTTGAAAACTCTGGCTATACCAAAATCTGATATTTTAGGATTCATCTCATCATCTAACAGAATGTTGCTTGCTTTCAAATCTCGGTGAATTATTGTAGAATTTGAGTATTCTTGGAGATATATAAGTCCTTGAATGACCCCTTCAATGATGCGGACATGTTGCGTCCAATCTAAAAGATTGCGTCTACTAGGATCTGTATGGAGATAGATTATGAACCATTAGTCATGTAAATCAATGTGGGAGCAAAGGATTGATTTCACATTTTCACACATCAGAACGATAAAATGAGCTTATATGGGTCCAAAATCCAAATACACTTCTTCCAAGCTTATATATATGAGTATCACACCCCTTTGTTACATGTCACTCATCAATCATCATGTAATAACTGAATGAAATTGGAAGCAAAGAAGAATGTAGGTACCAAAGAGATAGTGATCCAAGCTTCTGTTTGGCATGTATTCATAGACCAGCATCTTTTCTTCCCTCTCAGTGCAATATCCCAAAACTCTAACTAGATTAACATGTTGTAATGTTGCAGTAAGTGTAACTTCATTTTTTAGCTCTTCCAGCCCTTGGTTTGAAGTTCTAGAAAGTCTTTTCACTGCTATTTGATGACCCTTCCTCAATGTACCCTATCAAAACCACATCAATCATTAGCACACTCCTGAAAAAGTTTAAGCCAGATATGGGGATGATTATAGATTGCCAGAGAACAGCATTTATTTACTCGGTACTTATTTTACTCGGGTACCGTAACATGCACACACTGACCGACTTAAAACAGACAGTCTTCCATCTCTTTGTGGTGCAGCAATTTGCTTGCCTCTCTGTTTTCTTAGAGCCAACAAGATAGCTAATGAAATATGCTCATGATTAGCATTAATTTTTTGATTATGAAAAGTCTAGACTCTGCGTATTAAAAATTAACGTTTGCATAAAGATTAATTGATGCATGCTACCTTGTAAACAGGTCCAAAGCCACCCTCTGCAAGCTTATTCTCACTTGAAAAGTTATTTGTAGCCGTTTTGATGGTTGTATAGTGGAATACTTGCAGATTAGAAGCATTGCTGTTAAAAATTTCAGTAGCTGGAACTATGTTTCTTAGCCTATAAAGTGATCTTTTGATGATGCCTTTAATCCCTATGACCAAAAACAGAACAAATTAAAAACTATTAGTATCTCCAACTTTTATATGGTGAACTCATTAACAGCGGTTGAACATTTATAGTCACAGTTGGAGAAGATTACCGATTGCTTTAAGTACTCTTCTCTGTTTGTAACATATAATGGTTCCCAGTAAGGTACTGATCATAGCAGTTGTGACCAGAATAACCACCAACAACCGTTTCTTGTTTTGTTGATCTCTTTCTTCCTCTTGGGCTAGGTAAGTTGAGATTATAGTTATCTTCATTGTTATACTAAGTATATTAAACTCATTAAACAATCTAATGGAATTATGAGCATAGTTAAACATGTCCCGGAAGTGAAATTGGACCTTACCTGCTGCCCGAGAGAGCACCCAATTGTCGTCATTGCCGACTTGAAACACATTGTAGCCGAGAAGCCCCTTCTTCTTAGCATACGAAATTTTTGCCTTGATAGCCTCCACATCATCAAAATTAATCCAAGTTGACCCAATTGTGCAGTAATTGAACACATAAGTACTATTGAACACAGGAAGTGCACCAAGACCGTAGGTTTTAATGAACCATTTGAGGTACTTATAGGCCATGGACCCATCTAGCGTGACGGCTGGACCTGATGCCGGTGCACCAATAGCATACTCCTTGGGGTTCATAAGGGTCCATGCGAAGCCATGGTAAGGCAAGCCTAAAACCAACTTACTAGCAGGTAGTCCTCTACTTATCAAGTCTTTAATACCATTGTTGGTGTTAGTCCCTTTTGATGGGTCATACAAAGCAGCATGAGGGTGTGTGAAATTTTCCTCTCTAGGCACATAGTAATCATATGCCACAAGATGAACCCAATTCAAGTTCCTCCTAATGGAGTCAATCGGATAAGTCAATGAATCCACACCTTGCAAATAGTTAACTGCCATTATGAAGAGCAACCTTGATTTTCCAGAGTTTATTGCCTCAGAATCCAGGGCGGTTCGCCACTCTTCTAAGAAGGTTCCCAAACTGGTCTTTTCCAGGTCTGTTCTTGGTACAACCCCACCAAGGTCTAGCCCATTAAACCCGTAAAGCCTGGCTATTGTTATTGAAGATTCAATGAAGGATCTTCGGTGAGAGGACTGGTTCAACATTGAAAAGAAGATTGAAGAGTATTCTCTACCACCCCAGATGGACAACAACGTTGTAATTGTTGGGTTTTTGCGCTTGACAACATTGGTGAAAGTGGAGAATTGTTGTTCAGTGGAGGATTTGATTGAGAGTTGGTAAGTGGAAGAGTTTATATAAGCAAAAGCACATATAAGGTGAGTAAACAATGTAGAATCTATGTCAGAGATGGGGAATTCAGCACCGGAGTAATGGTAACCGGCTTTGATCCATGACTGTGAGGTTGAACAGAGAAAGTTCAAAGAAAGAAAGAGGAGGAAGAGGAGGGTGGAAACTAATTTGGAAGCGATTGAAGAATGGTTTTGCTGCATTTTGGGAGCATATACTGTTAGCTACACAAGCACGGCTACTTCACCAGATATCTTGTACAAGTTTCGTATGGAAATGGTAGTCTTTCTGTCACAACGTCTTACATGTGTGAAAGGAAGAAAAGTGAATATCTGGAAAAGTATAAAAACGATGGAAAGAGACAACATCTGGACTTTTCCGGGAAACCTTCTTCTGCGAACTCCATCTAGAGTTCATATATAAGATCGTGTGGAATTTCACTGGATGCTAAAGTCATAGATGTTGAATATAAAACTTCATGTGGTAAACCATAAAATATGTTAAAACTAAAAAATATGTACTTCCCTTTCTTAGAAAAAGGGAAGTACATATATTATCACAAAGAATACATATCAAAGGCCTCGTTTGGCATTTAGAATTGGATTGGAAAGGATAATGACAAGATTTATGTGTATTTAGGGTAGAAGATGGAGAGTATTTTTCTAGACAGTTCATTATTTAACGGGACAATGGATGGAGGACTAGCTTAATGGAGGTACTTTAAAGCCAAAATCCTTAAGTAGTAAGTTGATGAAGTTTTAAAGCCAAAACTAAATGCAAGGTACGAATTTGCAATACGTACTAAAATTAAAAGCAAAGTA
>QANT01005697.1:0-72793 GCA_003254885.1 Purshia tridentata | reverse complement strand
CTTACCTCCAAGTATTAAAGACTTGCCTTTTGGTCGGTTTCTGAAGAATGAGGATAAGCTTGATTCCTCCAGGACTTACTCATCTACCAAACATTGGACTAGCCTTTTAATAATAGTTATATGTTCTGTTTGAACAGTTTAACTGTTTTCATCTAATGTGGATTAGCTTCTCCTTTGATTCTTTGCTCTAAAATACTTTTTATAATTATGTAAAGTTGACTTTTGTTTAATTTTGCTTTGTTTGTTAGGCATAGGTACTCTGCTGTTGGCTAGGGTGATTGCTGCGACCTTCTGTAATCTTAATGGTTTATCTGTTGATTGACAGGTATTTTAATTTCCATCTTCTTTTTCTCAATTCAAAAAAAAAAAAAAAAATCANAAAAAAAAAAAAAAAAAAAAAAATCAGTGTAAGACTTAAAAGGCACACAAAGTGCCTGCTCTCTGAGTTATAGTTAGCTTGTTTTCCAGGAGATTAGTCATTTTTATAGTTACAAATCAATATTTACCATTACAACTATTTTAGGCAATCTTTGTTTTACTGTCTCTGCTATTTTAGGCTATTCTAGTGTGTGCTTTTGCTCTGAAGGACTAGAAAAAGACAACAGCTACTGCAACCAGGGATTAGTAGTACGGGTACTAATCCAGTTTGTACAGATAACAGTAAAAGCTACTATTAACCATAATCTGAAGAACTATTTCTTTAATATATTGTGTTTGAGTTCACGTTTGTCAAAACAATCAGAGGACTTAATTTGTGGAGGAAACTATTGTGCAAATGCTCTTTATCCTGATTGTGGGGCTTGCTCTTGTTATTGAATTGGTTTGTACTTTGGAGGTGGAGTCTTTTTTAGAGATGCACCATATAAAAGATTGGCCTCCCGGTATGTAATGCAAATATATCTAATCTAAAAGCCAAAAATTATTACTGTTACTATTGTTTTATGATAAAAAAATATTCAATTAATTTGCTTTCCATCTTCCATCAGTTTGTTACAGCCACAACCGATCAATTCCCTGTCTTTTGTGTTTGATGGTGTGAATTTTGAGGCATCTGACTTTGCATATGCTGCATAGTCCTGAGAGAGCCGCACAGTTAGAGTTGATCTCTGAGGCGACAGCTACACAGTTTTAGTCCTTATAGTTGGTTTTATGTGTATGAGAAATTTTGCAACTTCAGCGTAGAGGCCATGCACACACTTCATTGCATGGGGTTCAGAGGTGAATGCAGAAGGAGAGTGTCCAAGTCTCTTCCTGACCAGCAAAAGCTCTATGACTTTAAGCTTGTAACAAGACACAGAGTAGATATAAGGGAGCTCTTAGCTTAGATTATGTGTAGATTATGTGCTTTGCCTGTCTTACAAGTTTCAACTTGTTTTGGGTTTCTTTTACCTACAATTAAAGGGCACAGAAAAATCCTGAAAAATAGAACTAGTTTAGTCAGCTTCAAAATACTTAATTTATCTCAACATGAAAAAAAGAGTTGCTAAAACTTTCGGCTTCCCAAAAACATTGATTTTTACTGAAGAAATCCAAACCAAGAATGATTAAACTCTCCCTAAAAGCGAGACTCGGACAAAAAGAAAATTGTCAAAGGCAGAGTAGATGTCTTTGCATTGCTAATTCACATATAAAACATCACCACTTCAAAATCTCTTTTCGAAAAGTAGTCAGGAAATTTACAGAAGAACAAAAGCATATTAAATCGCCAGTAGAGGGCAACTCACTTTTTTCTTCCATACTGGCATTATCTACCCCAACTAGATGAAGCCCAACTGCTGATGCTGCACATGTTCTGCCAATGCAACCTGTATTTTCAGGAATCTGCCAAGGACAATAGAAATCTCAGAGCCAGCCTTGAGAAATTGAATAACCAGTATCAACCAATGGGCACAAATGATTGGGAAAATCCATAGCAACAAATTCAGATAGAAAACTATGTGTATTACACCTTCATTTCATTGCAGTGGTTAATCAGTCTAATCAATTTAAGAATATTAACCTTATCAGCCAACAATAGCATCCAACACCGAAATGAGTCAATCTTCGCATTTTCTTCATAATGACAAGCTAAAACCGGCCAAGATCAATTAACATCATGCATTCAAACTTATCAAGATTACTATCTGTTTTAGTTAAGACACCAATTTCATACTGAATACTTTGCAAAGTGTCAATCTGGTGGATATGAATCATACATGGGCATTCAGGTACCTTAGTCATGGAGATGTGGTTTGAAAAGAAGGATGTTGATACAGACTTATACATGTCCTTCTAAAGCTTCTGTGGACTCATTCTCTTGTATATACTGACCCTCTTCTAAAGATGGCACTAACCGTATTAGTAGAAAATTGCCTAAATGTATTAGTGGCGGATATAACATGCTACATCACTCCCAATCCGCCACTAATAGCCTTTAGCTGGGCTATATGAAGCTATGGCTTCAAGCGGGTTCTTATGGCTTAAGCTTTCTTTTTCTTTTCTTTTTTTGGCCAAGTTGGCTTAAGCTTTCTTTAAATTGAAGAAAACAGATGGAGATGAGAAGAAAATTAGTCAACTAACAAAAGTACAGAGCTTGATGCTAAGAAAATTGGGGACAGAAAAACCTCCGTTAATGATTTTTGAATTTAGTAGCACACAACCATGTTCACTATCAAGCTCTTCATCAAATTTTCACATTTTATCTGCGGGGCCTGTTCATATCTGGTTTAGTAATAGAAACCATTATTTCATTCTCCATCTGTTTGCTTAAATCAATGTCAGTTTTCCCATTGGATTTAATT
Source organism: Purshia tridentata (assembly GCA_003254885.1). Classification (NCBI taxonomy): domain Eukaryota; kingdom Viridiplantae; phylum Streptophyta; class Magnoliopsida; order Rosales; family Rosaceae; genus Purshia; species Purshia tridentata. Next base: position 70,013 of record QANT01005697.1, on the reverse strand, counting down.
TTGCAAGTTGAACCCTTGAACATATAAATACAAGCCGAACTAACAAATTCGGCATCCACCAATCTGCCAAGACTAGATAGGTGGCTCGAATCCTTCATTAAGGAGACAAATTACAGTTGACATACATAACTAAACTACCTACCTATACTGAACATAGTCTTCAAAGATGCATAGGACATGCAATTGGATTTTATAGAGCAGCTTTAGCATACTCCCCCACCGGTAATATTGTCTAAAGCTTCATGACTACACTTGATGAGGATGGTAGTTGTCTGACAGTGAAAGAAAATCTCCATATTATCAGTAAGTCCGTATAGCCAAGTGCAGAAAACGTATTAAATTATTAATGGGTATGTCCACGATATAAATGAAGGAATTACCTTTATAGAATTCTGAACTTCATGTTTGTTCACTGAGAGGCTTCAATCTCCATATTTTCACCATTTACTGACTCATTGCTTGATGGTTTTTCTGAGTTGTCCGTGCAAGGACTCTTTCTTAACTGGTCTGCAGACTGGGGCTCAGGCAATGGGCAACAACTTTCAGATTCTTGGTGAGGCAAACTCTGTTTACTCTTTGAACTGTCGGGCAAGCATTCATTCGACAAGTTCACAAAGCCAGCTGTTTTGTGTTCACCTGGAAGCTTAGTAGAAATAGATGATCCAGGTGCTTCAGAAAGTTTTCCTGATTCCAAAGGTCTATGGAAGAGCAAATGAGCCACAGATCGGTCTATGGGATTGGTCTCTGTTTCCACATCTGGCATCTGAGCATAGCTGCAATACCATAAGATTAATGTAAAAATCAGTGAATAAACGATCATAAGACAAATTGGTTCTTAGAATACCCCCAACCCAGATATAAAATTTATCCACAGTAATGTAACCACAAATGTAAAGGGAGGAAAATTAGAGTAAAACCTATTTCAATTCCAGAATAAGAAAAAAGGACAAACCTAAAATTATAGCAATAATAATAACCTAATAGTTAAACTTATTTCTTTTTAACAATTAACCCATCTGTCTCCTTTGGTTTCTGGAAAAGATCCCAATTGATTCAATGATCCTTTTTGTTTTTTTTCCTCCCAAAGAAAACCTCTCATTAGTTTCTTTAAATTGCTAGTTTTCACCATTATTAGCTATCAATAAATTCATGACAGACAGTTGCAGTGATATTTTTCATGCATGACAAGAAACATTTAAAATTAGTTGAACATATAAATCATGGATGACGAATATTTTCTTCTTTTCCTTTCCAACTTTTAATATTATTTTTCCCAAGTTTCAAAGGGTGTACACTCCATGCAAGCAATTAGCATAGAGATAACCACCTGGGCTAACCTGAAAATGGAAAAAATTTAAGAGCACCAGGAAAGCTTATTAACCTGTTAAAACTATTGATTTCCTCCTTTACAATGACTTCATGCTCATCCTTGCTACTTTTGTTGGAACTTCTGGAATCACTAGTAGAATGCCTTTGCATTGCACTTTGAGCCAATCTGAACAAGCTACCTCGTATGCAAAGTCTAATTTTCATGTCCAACTGTAGTGAAACATTGTTTAGAAACTGTAACTAAGTCCAGTTTAGCTTACAAGGAAAAGAATGCACTTTCAAGCTGCACATACCTTTGCTATAATATCTTGAAGCCTGTAGAGTACTGTGTCCTCCGCTGAATGATAGCCCACAGCTTCAGAAACTGTATTGGAATCATCTTGTTCTATTGGTGAGTTTGGGTCCAGAGAAGAAAGAGTGCTCAAATTTTCAACTTTCAGATCAGCTGTCTCAAAGTTCTGAATTTGATTTTCTTGGGAGCATTTTCGAGTGGTAGACTGATTGGTACAAGAGATTTGATGACTAAGTTGTTGCTGTTGTTTCTGAATGGCAAGCAGTGCCTGCAGTTGCTGCTGCCTCCTTAACTTTTCAAGTTTTTCCTGAGGGGTCACAGTCAGAGTCTTGGCAGAAGTATCTGCTGACTTGTTGTTTGAATTACCAGGAGAAACTTCATAACTATATTGCAAACGTTGATGCTTAAATTCCTCAGGATGAATATGGGACAGCACAGGCGTAGCATGGTTTGGATTACTTAGGATCCCATACATAGACGGGGCCACAAATTGTTTAGAGACATGCTGGTATGGAGACGACTCAGGCCCTTGAAGCAGTCTCTTCTGACTGAGAACTGAAGAAGGAGAAGATTGTACCATGAGGTGTGGCAATTGGTTCTCAAATTGTACAGAAGGGTTTCTTGATGAAGACCAATTGTCATAAAAATCTTGCAATGATTTCCCCTCGCTCTTTTCCTCCAACTGTTTACAATGCATAAGAAGGAAGAAACACTATAACTTTATTGGAAGATATGAATAAATACAAAACTAAAGCTTTGAATTTGAAATTGTAATCAATATAAAAAATTCTTGATTAAACGGAGTTATGGAGGAAAATATTCTAGATATTATGCCATGAATCTATGTAATCACAATGAATATGACATTCCTGATTGTATGTACAAACAAATGAAAGAAAAACACAGTTTTCAATCATTACAAACATAGGTATTCAACATACTAATTTAAAATTTTTTATTGTACTTCTCTTTTTTATAAATAGGAACCTGAATAAAATATATTGATAAAGGTATACAAAAAAAATGAACCAGCAGTCCACTTCAAGCAAAAACAATGAACGAGCACATCCAAAACAACAAGGAACCAAGCAGCAAGAAAATGAGAAAACGTCCAATTAAAACACAATTTCCTATCCATGGATGAAGATTTCATTGATATCATTCAATGTATCCAACGAGATATCCATAATTTCAACAAATGATATTTAAATGGGATGTAAACTATTTTTTCAAAAAGAAACATACTTTTTTAATGTAAAAACAGAAAGCACTGTCAAATGGTGTTGTTTCACTGGTATATGACCAGAAATGGCAGGGAAGGTTCAGAGAATGTAGGGAAAATGAGAGAGGAAGATGATGCAATATTCTGGTGCATAAATCATGCAAATCCAGAGAGCAAAATATATATTCCATAATCAGTTACACTAGAGGACAAATCCAGCTATATAGCCATTGCACCTCTAAGAGCCTGTGAGCTCATGCATTCTGTTTTGCACTGCCTTATAAGACAATGCCACTTGGACATAATTAATACAAACTGAAACTTACTAACCAGAGCTAACCTTGAAGCTAATTATCAGACAAATACCTTAATTACATCTAATACTCCCTTCTAAGGATTTGGCTGATAAAATTCCAAGTTGACTTCTCAGCAAATTAAACCTGTCTTTGGGAAGAGCCTTTGTAAAAATGTCAGCAAGCTGCTCCTCACCCTTGCAGTAGAACAGCTCTATTTGACCTTCATTAATTGCATCTCTAATAAAATGATATTTTCTCTTGATATGCTTAGACCTTTGGTGAAAGACTGGATTCTTAGTCGCAATTGCTGATGTATTGTCACACATAAGTGGAGTAGCATCCATCTGTTCCTCACCAAAGTTTTGTAAAACAAATCTCAGTCACAAGGCTTGAGCTGTTGCTTCTGCAGCACTAACATACTCAGCCTCTGCTGTTGACAATGCAACACTATGTTGTTTCACAGAGGCCCAATAGAAAGCTCCACTTCCAAAAGGGAATGCATACCTTGAGGTGGATTTCATGTCATCCTCATCTCTTCCCCAATCACTATCACAATATCCAATTAGAATAGCAGCAGTGCTTTTCTTGAATTGAATGCCATGGTCAATTGTTCCCTGAATATACCTCAATACCCTTTTTGCAGTACCAAAGTGTTTGGTAGAGGGACAGTGCATAAATTGAGCCAAAAGACTAGCTGCAAACATTATGTCTGGTCTAATAGCTGTCAAGTAAAGTAGACTTCCAACGATCTTTCTATATTGTTCTTCATCAGCTGGCAAACTTCCATCTTCCTTTCTAAGTTTGTCAGTAGTGGCTAGAGGGGTAGACACAGGTTTGCAATCCTTTAAATCAAATTTTTCTAACAAACTTTGGGCATACTTTTTCTGATGGATGAAAATGCTCCCTTCTTACTGAATTACACCAATTCTTAGAAAATGATGTAGGAACCCCAAATCAGTCATTTCATATTTATCCATCATCTCAGCTTTGAACTCTTCAAGCATGCTTTTGTTGCTGCCGATGTAAACAATGTCATTCACACAGAGTGAAACAATGAGAGTTCCCTGATTCTCTTTTGTCTTGACATAAAGAGTAGCCCCACTTGGGCTTTTCTCAAAACCACACTGCACCAAATAAGTGTCAATGTTGCTGTACCAGACTCTTGGTGTCTGTTTTAGGCCATAGAGAGCCTTGTGCAGTCTGTAAACTGTCTTCTTGACCTTTCACTGTGAAGCCATCAGGTTGATCCACATAAACTTCCTTTTCGAGCACTCCATTAAGGAAGGCAGACTTTATATCAAGTTGATACAAATTCCAACCCTTACGAGTAGCTAGAGCAATCAGAGTTCTGATTGTATCTAGTCTTGCCATAGGGGCAAATGTCTCATTGAAGTCAATACCTGGTTTTTGTGTATAACATTTTGCTACCAGTCTGGCCTTGTGCTTCTGTATAGAACCATCACGGTTAAGTTTGGTCTTAAATATCCATTTCACACCAACTATGGGTTTGTCACTTGGCCTATTAACCAACTGCCATGTTTGGTTCTTCTCTATTATGCCAATTTCATTTTCCATAGCCATTTGCCATGCTTTGTCTTTAGTTGCTTCTGAGTAGCTTTCTGGTTCCACAATACTCACCCTGCAATGAGCAAGGACTTCATCAAGACTTCTCCACTTCTTGGGAGTGGTGTCATATGTGCCTGTAGGATCAATTTCAGCTTCTGACTTACAAGGTGAGTGGGAGGTACAAGAACTTGTAGGGACATCAGATGAGAGTATTGGATTGAAGGGACTCTGTGAAGTTTGACCAGTAACATCAAGTACATCTTCATTTTCACTAGCTCGAGTGTCATCTTCATCATTCCAAGCCATTGAGATGTATTCAGTGCACTTTGATTCCCAATTCCACATTCCTGTCTCTTCAAAGATCACACTTCTAGAGACAATCACTTTATTGCTTTTTAGATCAAAGACTCTATAGCCTTTCTCTCTAGTTCCATATCCAACAAAAATCCCTTTTTGACTTGTATCATCCAGTTTGTGTCTCAATTGGGTAGGAATATGAGTATAGCACGTTGAACCAAAATTTCTCAGATGCTTTACTCCAGGTTTTCTTCCACTAAATACTTCAAATGGAGTTTGTTTATTCAGTGCTCGAGTGGGACACCTATTCAAAAGATACACAGCAGTGTTGACTACTTCACCCCAGAATTGGTTTGGCAGTCTCTTCTCTTGTAACATTGCCCTTGCCATTTCCATAATTGTCCTATTCTTTCTTTCAGCAACACCATTCTGCCATCTCCATTGATGTATATTCTCCACCTCTGTCACTACTCAATTTTCTCACCTTGTACCCACTTTGAAGTTCTAAGCAACAGTAAGTTGCTTTTCTATCCCAAACTCTGCACAGAAATTCTCAAACTCCATTGATGTATATTCCCCACCTCTGTCACTTCTCAATTTTCTCACCTTGTACCCACTTTGAAGTTCCACCATTGCTTTAAATTTTCTGAACACAGAGAATACATCAGACTTATGCCTTAGAAAATATATATAGCACATTCTTAATTTGTCATCAATGAATGTGAGGAAGTACTTGTTTCCTCCCAAGGTTTCTGACATTGGTCCACATACATCTGTGTGAACTAATTCAAGTAGTTCAGCAGCTCTAACTGTCTTTCCCTTGTCAAATGCCTCTCTATGACCTTTTCTCAAAGCACACCCTTTACAAACATGCTCTCCTTTAGTAAGCTTTGGTAAACCAGTTACCATTTCCTTGTCTTGCAACTGCTGCAGACTTTCAAAATTCAAATGACCAAATCTTTTGTGCCATTTCCAACTTGAGCTTATCACAGTGGCCTTCTTAGCCATAGTTGGACACATATCTTCGAGTACAAGTGGGAAGCACCTGTTTCCTTTCATTTGAACCATCACTACAGGTGTCTGCATACTCTTGTCTTCATATATGGATACCACAAACTCACCAAATATCAACCAATAGCCATGCTCCATCATTTGTCTTACACTGAGCAGGTTTTCATCTAATCCTGGCACAATCATTACTTCTGAGATAAACCTTGTACCTCTTTTTGTTTGCATAGGTAACACTCCATTCCCCATGGATTCCACAAGCTCTCTAGTTCCCATTTTCACTTTGCATTTCACACTTCTGTCAAAATTAATCAGAAGTGATTCATAACTTGTCATATGATTGCTGCAGCCACTATCCAAGTACCAAGTTCTTTGATCTTTTTCCACTGAGGCTTTGTGGCATGCATAAAACATGGTGGCAGGCTTCTGGACTTGATTTGCATAATTAACAACCTGTCCCCTCTTATTTGGTTGATGGCAGTCCTTTATTACATGCCCAAACTTATCACAGTTGTAGCATTTCACCTTTCCTTTGAACCAACATTCACCATAGTGAACCTTGTCACACACTTTGCACTTCGACTTCCCTGCATCACTTCCTTGTTTCAAATTGGGCAGAGGCTTGTTATCCCATTTCTTGGATTTGCCCTTCCAACCTTTGAAATTTCGTTTTCCTCCATCATTGTTGTGATTTCTAGCTTGATTATTCTGCCATTTGGGAGCAATCCTCATACTAGCAAATGCCCTCTCAGCCTTCTCTTCATCCTCATCATGCCTGCTTAGGCTTAGTTCATAGCTCTTAAGTGAGCCAAATACTTCATTCACAGATATAGAATTCTAATCACATGTTCTTTCAAGAACTACATACATGGGATCATATATCTTTGTTAAACTAATTAACACTTTTTGTACCATCCTTTGCTGAGATATAGATTCACCATATTTTTCCATTTGGTTGGTTAAATCATAAAATCGAGCAGAATAGTCAGACAATGATTCACTTTCCTTCATCCTCATGTACTTAAATTCTTTTCTTAGACTTTGTAATGTAACTGACCTGGATTGTTCATCACCATAATATTCCTCTTATAGCAGATCCCAAGCACCTTTGGAAGTGTCTTGGTTGACAATTCGAGAGAAGATCTCTTTGGATACAGCTCCCTGTATGATGCCAAGTACATTTGCATCTTTCATATTTTGTTCTTCCAGATAAGTTTCCAGTTCATCATCTTCATCGATGCTGGTTAGTTCACCCTCCTTCTTTCCTTTCTTCTTCTTTGACTTTGGGATTGTGATCCCCTTTTCTACTAATTTCCAGATTCCATGAGACTTGAGGATCGTCATCATGCGAACCTTCCAGAATTCAAACTCAGTGCCATCAAATATGGGAGCTCTTAGCTCACCACTGCCAGACCAGCCATGTCTGGATCTAGAAAGCTTTTCTCGTTGGATTGCTCTCTGTTTTCACTTACAGTCACTCACAGTACACAACGCCCAACTCTTGATCGAACCTAGGCCACTGATACCATGTCAGATGGTGTTGGTTCCCTGGTATATGACCAGAAATGGCAGGAAACGTTCAGAGAGAATGTAGAGATTGAGAGAGGAAGGTGATGCAAGCTTCTGGTGCATAAGTCATGCAAATCCAGAGATCAAAAATATATTCCATATTTAGTTACACTAGAGGACAAATCCAGCTATATAGCCGTTGCACCTCTACGAGCATGTGAGCTCATACATTCTGTTTTGCACTGCCTTATAAGACAATGCCACTTGGACATAATTAATACAAACTGAAATTAACTAACCAGAGCTAACCCTGAAGCTAATTAAATGCCTTAATTACATCTAATATTAAGTACAGTGTAGACTCTTTTTTAGATAATTCTTTAAAAGTAATTTAAACAATGATCTAAAAAATTAACAGTTTCGATCATGAACCTACATTAATTGTAAAATGAAATACATAATTATAAATTATAATTGATTTGTATGATATAGCACACAAGGGATTAGCAAATAATTCTGGCCTACATCGATCTAGCATGTGACAGAAAAAGGCTTTTAAATATTTCCAAAATTTTCTTTAGAAAAAAAAAAGAATATTCCCAAGTTGAATAAAGCTATTTATATCATTTTTATTGGAATATATGTAAGCTATTTATATCATATAGTATACAATCTCTCTATTAATAAAAGTAGGATCCACCCATGTGGGTTCCACATATATAGATGAATTCCACCTCTATTACTTATTAAAGAGATATTATACAAGTACAATGGTTAAAAAAAGAAGAAGCTACATAGTATACAGGATGATCAGTTAATAGTGTATAAATATAATAGTACTTTTCACAAGTTACATATATATGTTGGGACTTGAGAGTTATATATTCACATCGGAATGAATGGTCCGGCCAATATTTTAGACATGCTGACTAACTACTTATTTGATTTTAAATTAAATTCTCCAATTGAACCAATTCTTATATTATACATTAATTTACTTATTTTTGAGCTTTTTAATGCAGAGACGGCTCTTTGGTTACAGACGAACTATGTATTTCTTGCAGAAAGAAAGATTGAAGCATGGACAAGCCTTCAATTGCTAGCCCAAATGCCGCAGGTCTTCAAACCAGAATTTCACAAAAGCACATGGAAGATGTTCATTTATAATTGTACGACTTATTCATCTACAACTCTCAATATATACTATTATCATCAAAATGCAATGTAAAACCTAATAAGAGATTTCTTATTTATTTTCAAATAAGGTATCTCATATTACTAATATATAGGAGCATGTATATATATATATATATATATATAATGTGATGAAGTAATTGCCTAAGGTATGCAAACACACTAACCGTAACATATATTGCATTAAACATTTATCATATGTATTATGCAGGCCTTCCTGTTGAAGTTCATCAGGTCTCACCAACTCAAAAGGACGACCTAGAGAGCAGCTCGGGAAAGCCCCGCCAATCTAGCTGTGGGAAGAAGCTTGCAGGTAATCAAATTTTTAATATTTTGAATTGATTTTAAGATATACCCTATATATCCATTTTTTTCTTTGTCAGTTTAACAATTCGACCGGTGTCCAACTAAAAAAGTTTATTTATCTTTCTTGATGAGTAAACTCTTTTCAAAATTAGGTTAATATATTTCTTGTTTCTCGAAATTGCAATTTCACCTCTATAGCTTATTTGGGATTATATTGTTGTTAGGTTATTATGTTTTAGTTATCTTTAACTTTCAGTTTTTCTATGGAATTTTCAATTGATTGGGTTATTTATGTGCTGTTTGTACAAATACATGGTGATCGACCACCCCAAATAGGTCACTTCCATATATATATATATACACACACACATATATATACACAAGACCGAATTGGATGTTTGTACCTGATCGAGTTGCATGCATATATTATATTGCAGATGGTGTTCTAGTGGTGTTCTTGTCCATATGGAACTTCCTCGCTGAAGGTAGTTTCAACTTTCATTAGTTAAAATTTTCTGGCCTTCAATTTTAGTACTTAATCATATATATATACACAGTAAGGATCTCCTTATGGGGCCCACACGAGTCGTTTTGTATTGATCTGAACCGTTCATTTTTTACATCTTTATTGATTGATCATCCTTACAAGAATTAGTCAAATCGAAAAATATTTGCCTATCTAATTTTGATCAAACAAATGGACAGTTTTCTCGAAAATATTTGGTTCGTCTATTTGTTTGATCAAAGTTAGATAGGCAAATGATTTCTAATTTGACGAGCATATAATTTGTTATGATGAGTTGATGAGCATCAATATTAAATAGGGTGGCCGATAATCAACACGATCTGGAGTGAAAAGAAAAATCAAAAAGCACTAGAGAAACTCACCCATTTACTCGTCAAAAGTGACTTTTTATGGATGGAAAGTAACAAACATATAGACACAACAATTTCGTTGGGTTCAAAAAAACAAGCAAATGCCGCGGCTGCAGAAGAGATTTGTAATGAATATGTATGCAGAACCCCATTGCATATAGCAACAAGCACAGGAGCAGTGCCTGTTTTCGAAGAGATACTGAAGGTTCATCCTCAGGCTATTGACCACGTTAGTGGTCATCAACAAAACATTTTGCATAGGCACCGTCAGTATGACATCTTTAAGCTTCTCAAAAGTCGACCAACAATTTTGTCAAAATTGGCTCGAAGGATCGACGCCGAGGGCAACACCATATTACACCAAGCTTCTAATAGCAAATATCACAATACAGCAGATCAGCGTTTAAGTGGTCCTGCCATGCAATTGCAAGATGAGTTGCTTGGGTGCAGGTCAGCAGCTCATCCATCCATCATGCATATATATAATATTAATTTTTACTAAACTTAATTGTACTTTGTAAGTGTATTTAGTGTACCAATGTATGTATATATATGTTCGTATTTTGATATACGTACCCTATATGCAGCGTGTACAAAAGATAGTATCACGTCATTACACCATGCACCGCAACAAGGAGAATCAAACAGCGGTGGAGCTGTTCAATAAACACCGTGCAAATCTTCTAGAGTCCGCACAAGGATGGATGAAAGACACTGCTCAGGCATGCACGGTGGTGGCAATCCTAGTGGCCACCTTGGTCTTTGCAGCTGCGTACACGGTTCCCGGAGGTAACGACCAAAATAGTGGCCTTCCTATTTTATTGGACTCTCCTTTTTTCTGGGTCTTCACCATCATGGACATTACCTTGCTTGCCAGCTCATTGGCTTCTGTGGTAATGTTCCTCTCTATCTTAACCTCTCCCTTGGAGTATCCATATTTTTGTCATTTGCTCCCACACAAGTTGATTATTGGATTCACCTTACTCTTTTTGTCCATGATAACCACCATGCTTGCCTTTAGTGCTACCATTTTTCTATTGATCCATGATCTCCAGAGAAAATGGGCTAGGTCTCTGGTTACACTGTTGCGCTTCTTCCAGTTACTGGGTTCGGGCTGGTGCAATTTCCGTTGTATCATGCATTCATTAAATGTGTGAAATTTATATTTAAGAAAATAATTAAGAAGATTTTACCTGATTGTTTTCGGAACGCTCTGGAGAGGCATTACTTGAAGCTCAATAAATTGGTAAAAGCAAGGCATCATATTGACTTTTGATTTGTGAGCTCAAAGTATATAACTCGATCGGTGAATTGGTCAGAAAGCATGCATGAAGGGATAGCTAGCTCTCGGATGGGTTCTTCTTTTCCTTTCAATATCTTTTCTACAAATTTAATGTGTTTGTTTTCTTTCTCAATTATATATGCGGAATATATTAAGAATAACAATGTTTGTCATGATAAATTGTATGCTATAATAACGGTGTCAATATGTGATTATAATTTGATTATATTGGCTTTACAATATGTGTTTGTTTTACAAATTTAAGATTCGTACGGTATTTGATTTGTGATTATAATTTGGTTCTATACAAAGTTGTCGATCAGCTGGTGTACGTGGGTAGTATATGTATAAAAAAGCAGATACTGATGTGAAGCCATATACAGTTCTTAATTTGTTGGCATGCCTTTTTCTTTTTTCAATTTGATCTTTTGTACACTTTCATTGTGTGCTGATTCACAATTATTTACAATATACTAGGATAGTAAGAATAAGCTAAGCTAAAATAACCTTTAAAGCACAGATCAAGCTAAAATAACCTAAGGTTAGAAGCACACTTCCGTTTCAAAGTGATATATTTATATAAAGTTAAAATTAACCTAATGAACGATGTATATATATAAATCCAGAGTGCTGACTAGGATTGTCAATATGTTTCTCTAGGTAATAAAGCAAGATACATGCGATTCAAAGTGTAAATCAAACCAATGAATTACATTTTAAAACTCATAGACTTTATCTTGAAGTTCCGTTCAATTATATGGTATTCATTCAAAGCAGAGGCTTGGCAGCAAGGGGATTCATAGTGGGAAAAATACTAAAACACGGGGATTAATGCAGAAGAAGAGCATATTAAACATGCATACCAGGATACTGATGTGAAGCCATATAGTAGTAGTCCTTTCCTTTTTCTTTTCAATATGATAGCTTCTACATTTTAAACATGCGTTCTCATTCGCAATTATGTACAATTAATATGCTAAGAATATTCGGTATTTGATTTTCAATTATGACTCTTCATATTAACTGAGTGAATAGGAAAACTTTTAAAATCGAATGGTTCATAGTGGCCCGTTTGAGTAAGACGACGCAGATGTCTCTTTGTTGGTTATGACAATCTGCATTTCCTCATAAAACCATTAGTGAAAGCTTTCAGAGCTTCAATAGAAGTTTCATGAATATTATGCTGCAGTAATGACTTAGCATATGTGGAGTGGAAAAAATAGAAGCTCAGGAATGGGGCCATTAATTTCAACCTGATTAATGGAAAAAGATCTTCAAGATATTATTTAGTGGATACGGAAGTACCAGCCTTACAATGTTACTCAGGCTGCAAGTACAAGCACTTTGATCGTTCCTTGACTGTTTGCAGCCAATATCATTGGGCTTTCCCTCTTCCAACATACAGCACTGATAAAGTATGATCCTGCATCATCATCATCATTATCGTCTAAATCCGAAGAACCAAATCTATGCCAAGCCATAGGCTTCGAGATAGCCTGCAAGTAATCATCAAAATCGAATCATTTACTGTTGGTGCCCAATATACTCTTATAACAAGATGTTTCACAAACTACTTTGCAAATTTGGCAATCCATGTAAATACCCTCCAACAATGCATTTTATGAGCCAATTTCATACGGGTGGGGTTTAATTTTCGTGATATGTTAACTTAGTTTCTTGACCTTATGATAAACGAACACTTCATTTGTCTCGCTGCCACAAGCAATATACTCATTATTTACTGTGAGACCCACAAAATTCTTCTCATTCATGTGGCCTCTATACGTGCACCGCTGTCAGAGAGGAAAACAAGAATTAGCTTAAACTGAGTTTGGTAATTACTGAAAAAATAAATTTAAGTTTCATGTTCTGACCGTCATCTATATAAAGTATCTTTGAGTCATTTTTTATAAAACGATATATATTTAACTTCAAGCGCCATCATCCTTCAACGGGTGAAGTGCTTACAATCTGTATAGAAAGAAACAGTGCCATAAGCTAGATAACTCACAGGCAAGTTTTCCTGTACATCCCACAATCGCAATGTGCTGTCAGTGGATGCAGAAGCTAGTTCATTGTTGGACAGGAATTTCACATATGAAACAGCTTTTCTATGCCCACTAAACACATGCAGTGGTTGGCTGATATTTCTCAAGTCATAATAGTGAATGTGATGATCGGCGGAACCAACCTGCAAAATTTCAAAGTGTTAAACTTCTAAGTGATTTTACCCAGCTATGTACCCTAAGTTGATCAAATCAGTTCAAATTTTTCATTTCAAGGAAAAAGAGAATTATGCGGAGGCAAAGCTTTCGTGTCCATCTTAAAAACAGAGACATACCGCCACAAAAAAGCTGGATCCAGGATTATACTTGACAGAACAAATATTTGCCTTCATGTCGATATTGAGAACACTTGCTTCTTGCTTAGTGCACCAAATTTTGACCTGTTTAGCATATATAGCAAATGTGGACTGAGACCACTTATGAACATAAAAGCAATTTTAAGGACATCCTAACTACTGCTTTTTTTCGGGATGTTGGAAAACAATTGAGCCACCAAAATTTTTCCTACATGAGCCTTTATTTTAGCTTGGCAGGAGCACCAAAATGTCCCAGTGTGGACAGATGCTTTATACCTCAAGGAAATTAGAAATATCCTTTTGTCTTCAGTTTCTAATTTTTGCCCCAAAAAGAGGAACATTTTCCAAAATGATGTGAATGGCTTCACATGCTGATTTGATGCACAAATCCTTCTTTGCAAACTTCAGTTTTTAACAGACACTATAGGTAGGCCTTCCAGGCATCATGTGGTCATGCATTTTTTACTTTCTATTTGTGTTGCCCGTCGCATTTTTATTCTTGAAGCTACTTTAAATACACCAGACCTAAGGCTAGCAATAGTCCCTTTTTAGGATATGAGCTTTGATCCAGCTACAATCTACCTTGCAGTCATCACTTCCCGACACAAGCATTGAAGGATCAGTACATGAAAAATCAACACACCAAGCTCGCTTTTCGTGCTCCTCATATTCCATCACACTCTGGTAGAAAATTAGTCTTGTTAAATAGCTGGATGTGAACAAATATGATTGGGCAGTGCCAAAATTATGACGCATACGTATGCAGATTAGAAATATGCTTAAGAGAAAAGGAAAGGTTTCCCTACCTGACGAGTAATTACATCCCAAACAGTTACAATTCCTTCGTAGTCACTACTAGCAATATGGTTTTTAGTGAATTTATTCCAGCTTAAGCAACTAAGCTTGGATCGTGTGGATATCTCAATGATAGGACAGTGGATGTCTGCTGGTTCATTAACCACCTGGAAGTAATCACAATAGAACTTATTAATTAGTCAATTAACCATGAACAAAAAAAGAAATCCTCTACAAAATTGAGGTACATTAGATTTCAGAAAATTCTTGCACAGCCTATATGAAGAAGCCTAAAGCTGACAGTGACAGGTACATATAGAAAACCAAGTGTAGCGAAACATTTTTATAGGAAGAAAAACAACTATTGTCATGAAGCAACACTAATAGTAATATAGAAAACCAAGGCAGGCATGCAGAGCATATTAAACCAAACAACTTTTAGAGAACAACTAGGTCACTGCATTAAAAAAGTTTATTAAAAAGCTAAAACAGTAGCATTTGGAAGCAACAAAAATATTCATGGAAGGGTTGGCTCAACATTTTCCCTGCAGTCATTATTGACTATTTTTACAAAAATTACAGACATTGTACACACACCAAATTGTAAGTCCTATGCTTACCGATGAAAATTCAAAAACCTTGATGCACCGTGAAACTCCAGCAGTAGCAAACAATTCCTCATCACGATCAAATTCTATACTGCAGCAAATATAGTGAAAATATGAAATCCCAACAGATTTTACTGAAAATAGCTGGAGAGAAGTTTTTAAACACAGTTTGCACGTTCTGTAGTAATCCCATGACATGGTGGTTCAGTGAAATAATCACGCCACTTGACTATTTTCTGATGACTCAAATAAAGCATGGATCATGATGTTAATTTGCCTGTATCTATTAGATATTTTAATTATAATTAAATTTTTGCAGTCAGGAAAATCTCTGATGAAAGGGAAAATACTCCAGAAAAAAACTTTCAAAGAAGGGTGACAAATTTGTATGGTATGAAAATTCACTTCCATTGTGTACTTAAGTGCATAAAAGATGGCATTTCAACTCACCTTGACACAATATTGGCAGAGTGAAAAAGATCACCATGCCTCAGTTCAGCAATGACCCTCAATCGACTATTCAGGCAACCAAACAGAAGGTATAATGTAACTATAACAGGATAGGATTTCTTAAAAGGAAAACTTATAATTGACGACTGAAATGATACTTAAAAAGTTTGCACCTGTATTGCGTAAAGCTAGTAAGCACAGATTGAAAATCTTCAAGGCCTGGATTATAACCTTCTATATTCATATCATTTGTGTCCCTTTCTTCCTGTCTGTTCCAATTTTGTCGCTTTTGCAAGTAACACTCTTGTAGGTCATTAAACTGTTGCAAAATGCAAGAGATGAGTCGGATGAAAACAAGAAATAGAACAAAAGTACAATAATTTAGCAACAGGGTGTTGGGCTAATTAAATATCCAGCCCATGTTCTNTTGAAGATCTAGAATCTTCTACTTCTTTCTAGTTAGTGCAAGTTGGCTAAAGTTCAAGAAGTTTGTAGAGAATTCTACAAGGCTTGGGTGGTGGACTTTTCTCCAAGTTGCTAGAAGGATCCAAGAGTTGGTGGACTTTTCTCCAAGTTGCTAAAAGGATCCATCCATGGCTATAAAAGGAGGATGAGGCTTGGCATTCAAGATCAAGCTATCAAGGCCTTCTCAAGGTCTTCAACTCAAGGTGTGAGAGTTCACTAAGGGAGTTGTGTGTGAGAGGGAAGCAACTTAAGCAAGTTGTCTTCTCAAGGTCTTCAACTCAAAGTGTGAGAGTTCACTAAGGGAGTTGTGTGTGAGAGGGCAAGGCTTGGGTAGAGTAATCTTCTAGTTGAGAGAGGGTGTACAAGGGGTGTATCCTATTGGGTACAAGGGCTCGGGTTTGGGATTAAACTCTTGAGTGTAATTCTTGTACAAGGTTATTTCTCTCATAGTGAAGGAAACTCTTCGTGGACGTAGGCAGGATTTTGCCGAACCACGTTAAATTCTTGGTGCTATCTTGTTTTCTTTTATTGGCTTGTGTATTTTATTCTTCCATCACATATTTGTCGTGGCGAGGGGATTTATTCCCAACAAAATTAACCTTGAATATAAGTTATATTATATACCAAATTAGGACAAAACAAAAGTTTAAGTATAGAATTAGAACAAATCCACAATGACAATTACAACTCTTCAATCTACATATGATTGCTTGATTTTATATTGATGGTCTCATATTATATATTACACCCGTAATGATCGCTTATGTATTATTTGTTTCATTATGAGTCATGGGACTGTTTAGAACTGAATTGATGTAATGGCTTATAACACTTCCCCAACAGGGTTTTGGTACAAAATTCTTTCTCCACATAGTCCAAAATGTGTTTAAAAAATGGGGTCCGTCATATTTGGCTGTATGTAAGAAGATCCTTCATCCATTCACAACGAAAATGATACATTCCTTGGTGGATTGGATGCTCATCTTGTACCATTTTTCGTGAGATTTGAGAAACTAAGCTTTGTAATATGTAGTCTTGGCCAAAAAAACTTAAAAAAAAACTTTAAATATGTAGAAGGTATACTCAAAGACGGTTAGATATTATTTTAAATTTCATGACAAAGGGAGTTATCAAACTTTAAAATCTACGTAGCAAACTCTTATTATGAATTATGAGCCTAAGTTTGATCAAGACATTATTAAACTCTAAACTCTATACTTAGAGCATATGAAATTGAGACATTAAACCTTAAAATCTAATATCTAATTTAAGACTCATAATGCTAGACTCCAAGCCAAAGATTTGGAGTTATATACTCATACCCTCAAACTCAAGCCCTAGACTGATTTTTATCTATTTTGGCTTGGAATCCTAGACTAAACTGATACTATGTATTTCGCACAAATCTCATTATACATAAAAAACCAAGTATATTTGTCAATTCTTATACTTTAATCCTATATTCACAAATTTCATTAATATATAATTTTTTGACACTTTTAAAAGTCAATTACAGATATGTTAATAAAATTTTTTTAATATTACAAATAAGTCAATAAACTATTTTAAAATACTATTATAGTTAATATTAACTTAAATGTAATAAACGAAATTATAGACCGTACAAAAGAGGAAATAATTATTATAAAAAATTATATGCACTAATTAAAAATACTAATCAATAAAAAATTTCAACATTAAAAGAAAAAAATAAAGGTCAAGTACTATCTTGCGCATCCCATGTACAGTACGCACCCAGGCCTTTTCTTTGCGTGAGAGTGCGCATTACGCATCCAGCGTATCATAACTTCCTAAGAAAGGCCATAAAGGCCCAAACCAAAAAGAAAAACAAAAAAAAGAAAAAAAGAAAGGAAAAAAAGAAAGGAAAGTAAGTAGTAGTATTAACTGTTTTAATAAGGAGGTTTACTTACAATACAGAGACAGTCTCATGCAGTAGTGTCTGCTTAACAGCAAAGCGTCCCCATTCCTCTTCCGCACCCTATATAAAATTAATCAAACTAAATCTAATCACTCTCTCTCCAGCCCGAACCAGATTTAAATCACAATCTAGAGAGAGAAAAACAAAGAAAAATAAACACACTCTCTGTCTCTCTCTACAAATCACCATTTTTCCAAAGCTTCTCTCTCCTTCTCTTTCTCTCTCTCTCTCTCTATATCTACATATCCGCATAATCTGTGTATCCACATATTTGTCGACGATTTGAAACCCAGCATTTCGGATCCTGAGCTGCATTTGGATGTGAAAGAGAGTGTGCCACTCAGATCGGCCATGGAGGAGGTTTCCGGCGACGGAGGAGGTGCAGCTCCAGTAACGGAGCTCAGCGGCAATGGACCGGCGCAGGGGGCTACTCCCACGCCGCCGCCGCTGACGGTGTCGGGATCGTTCAAGGAGGGGAAGAGCTCGTCGCGGAGAAGAGGATTCGTGAGGCCGAGCATGGACGGCGACGAGTTCCTTAACCTCTTGCACGGCTCGGATCCGGTCAAGGTCGAGCTCAATCGCCTCGAGAATGAAGTCAGAGGTGCGAATGCTGCTCGATCCGCGGGTTTCCTGGAGATTTGCAGCTGGTTTTGTTCGATTTGGAGTGTCGTTTCTCGATTTTTGACTGTCGTTTTGTGTGAGTTTTGCAGATAAGGACCGAGAGTTAGGAGAGGCACAAGCTCAGATCAGGGCTCTCAAGCTCTCTGATAGAGCGAGAGAAAAGGCTGTTGAAGAGGTTATTTTCGTCAATCTCCGTGGCATTTGTTTTTCGAGAAAACAGAAACTGAGATTTTTTATGTGTAGAAATACTGTGTTTGACTGTTGACTTCTGGATTTCTGGGTTGAAATCTATGCCAATCTCCTTGTGTGTTTGTCTGTGATTAAATTTGAATCTCAACTCCTTCTTCTTTTTCTAAATTTTTTCCGTGCTGTAAGAGCCTCGTTTGGAATATTAGTTTTAGTCATGTTTTTTGCTTTGATAGTGAGAATTACATTCGCCCATATTTTCCCATTCATTGGAAGGTATATCTTGGAAATTGAAGTCTAATTATTGTTATGAACAAATTTTCTAGTAATTGTTGGGCAATGGTTTTTTAAATTTGGGTCCCATTACTGAAGGACTGCGCTACATGTTCCAGCTATAACTGGCATATTTGTTGCTCATTAAGAATATAGCTTGTTCTTATTTCTTAACTGGTTTTGGGTGAAAACTTTCATTCTTATTGCTTGATAAGTTCAAAATGTAATTGAACTGCCTCATACATTTTTTCAATAGCATATATTCTTGCTTTCCCAGGATTTCCTTCTATCTTGCTTCTGTTTATTGACTGAAGTTGTTACATTTGTTAAAATGTTTTATAATTATCGGGTTTTTTTTCCATTTCTGGTGCTTCTTTGATAAGCTGCCATACTGTCCATCTATTAATTCTAATTTCTTTATTAAGAAAAGGTCGAGAAAAGAAAACTAGTTCAACTTGATTTTGTTTATGCCCTCAATATCCCTCGAGAAGTTCCAAATGACCTTGGCAATGGTTGTTTCTATAATTATTTATATTACTTCTGAAATACTGAAATACTTTTTGCCACTGTCTATTTGTTATGACAAGGGGTGAAATTAAACTGCAATCTCATTGTTGAAATAGATCATTTTTGCATTTATGGGGTTTCATAATTTTATTGGAGCAATATTGTTGGCATGTAAGCTTGTTAGAAAAAGCCCAACAACCTTAATTGGCACATTTCCTTATATTGGCAATACATATATGTGTATATATAGGCTGTATAGCTCATGGTTCCTCCATCTTTGTTGTGACACTTATATTTGTTGGAAATATTCTGAGGAAACTTTTGGCATTAGCCACTTTGAGAGCTATCAAAGAATTCAGCTTTATGCTCATCTGGAATGTTTGGGATAGTAAATTTTAATACATGTAATAGGTTATGTGGGAATTATGTTCCCTTTTTTGGTTTAAATTCTTATGTCTTTGAACTGGTGCTGAATTTTCTTTTCGACTGTCTTTTGATTACATTGCAGCTCACTGAAGAACTGTCAAAGGTGGATGAGAAGCTAAAGTTAACAGAATCACTTCTAGAAAGCAAAGTATTATTTGAACCTTCTTTCAAATTTTCTTAAATTTTGCTTTCTTATATTCACTTTGGTTATGTGTACTTTGTTCTCACAATTCTACTTTGTCAAAAATTGTTTTGCAGAATCTTGAAATAAAGAAAATCAATGATGAGAAGAAAGCTTCCATGGCAGCTCAGTTTGCAGCTGAAGCTACTCTACGGAGGGTTCATGCTGCTCAAAAGGACGATGATATGCCTCCTATTGAAGCTATTCTTGCACCTCTGGAGGCTGAGCTCAGGCTTGCTCGGCAAGAGGTACTTTCTGTGTCCTTAAACATATGATTGTGATTCCGTTTCCCAGTAAAACATGAGTGTGTATGGCGATTGTCATTGTCATTGATTGGTTATATTTGGTTCTTACAGATTGCAAAGCTTCAAGATGATAACAAAGCTTTAGATCGCCTTACCAAATCAAAAGAAGCAGCTTTACTTGAGGCTGAGAGGACTGTTCAGATTGCATTGGCTAAGGCCTCTATGGTGGATGATCTTCAGAACAAAAACCAAGAGTTGATGAAACAGATAGAAATTTGTCAGGTAAGTGCAAGATCATGCATGACTTTCCTTTCATTAAGTGCATTAGACCCTTTTTCTTTTCTTTCTTTTGGTGACCGTTCAGAATTTTGTATTTATAGTTTTCCTGCTTTTGGTGTATGACTAGGGTGAATTTATATTTCTACTGCTTGTATGTGTCAGGAAGAAAATAAAATTTTAGACAGAATGCATAGACAAAAGGTTGCTGAGGTTGAAAAGCTTACTCAGACTGTGCGGGAGTTGGAAGAGGCTGTTCTTGCTGGAGGTGCAGCAGCAAATGCTGTGAGGGATTATCAGCGGAAATTTCAGGAGATGAATGTAATATGCCATACATATTTAAATGCTCAATCTTTGTGGTTGTTTAATATTTAACTTTAACCTGTAGTTCAAAGCATTCTTAAGATTGAAGAGTTATGTTTTTTGTTTTTTCTCAGGAGGAAAGGAAAACTCTAGATCGTGAGTTGGCTCGTGCAAAAGTAACAGCAAACAGAGTAGCTGTAGTGGTAGCAAATGAATGGAAAGATGCTAACGACAAAGTGATGCCTGTAAAACAATGGCTTGAAGAACGGAGATTCTTGCAGGTGGCGTTTTCTATTTTCTTTTTGTTCAAATGTTGGCTCTTAGCTTCTTATCGGCTTTGTTTGAACTAAACTTTCAATGTTTGGCTTCTACTTTTTTCCTGTAACCTAATTAGCATACTGTATTCTCACAGGGAGAAATGCAACAACTTCGTGACAAGCTAGCCATAACTGAGCGAACTGCCAAGTCTGAAGCCCAGTTAAAAGTAATAATCTGGTTTTGCAACCAATGCCAAATCCGTTTGCAATATATTTTTGGGATTTTATGTAGAGTAAAACTTCTCTTTTGTATTTAACAGGAAAAGTTTCAAATGCGACTTAAAGTGCTTGAGGAGAGTGTGAGAGGAGGATCTTCTTACAGTGCTAATCGCAGCACAGCAGAGGGAAGAAGTACAAGCAATGGGCCCTCTCGACGTCAGTCCCTGGGTGGAGCTGATAATATCTCAAAATTAACGTCCAATGGTTTTTTACCCAAGAGAACACCGGTCAGATCCTTGTCCTCTAGCACCAGTTCAGTCTTGAAGCATGCTAAAGGCACATCAAAATCATTTGATGGTGGCACAAGGTCATTGGACAGGGGTAAGGTTCTCTTAAATGGTACAGGCCCTAATTACTCATTTAACCAGTCTTGTGAGGGAACCAAGGATGGTGAAGTACAAAATAACTGGAAAGGAAATTCAGATGATAAGCCAAATGAGTTCCCAACAGTGGATACGGTCCATACGGAGGATAGTGTCCCAGGGGTTTTGTTTGATATGCTGCAGAAAGAGGTAGTAGCATTGAGGAAAGCTGGTCATGAGAAAGATCAAAGCCTGAAAGATAAGGATGACGCTATTGAGGTTGATATTCTTTTCCTATCAGTCTTATGATTCTGTAGTTTATACTCCTGGTTAAGCGTTTGGTTGTGATTCTTGTCATTCAGATGTTAGCCAAGAAGGTAGAGACCTTGACTAAAGCAATGGATGTTGAGGCGAGGAAGATGAGAAGAGAAGTTGCTGCCATGGAGAAGGAGGTGGCTGCCATGCGTGTAGACAAGGAACATGAGAATAGGGCCAAGCGGTTCGGCAATTCCAAAGGCTCGGTCAACAGTGCGCAGGTGCTTTCTGGAAGGTATTTGTATTTCAATCTCTTACCCCTTTTAATGTCTTGGACCAAACTAGTTGTACCATTTATTCAATGCATTCATATAGCATTCATTTCTTACTAATGGAGAGACTGGCAATGATGATGTAATCCCCTCACATAATGTAATTAAGTTACATTTGGTACTTTATTCCTTCAAATTACATATAATATGTATATATAATCCAATATATGAGTTTGTAAACGGTCACTATATTGGTTGATTGAACTCAACCACCTTGTTATTTTAAGTGAAAGGCTCATGTAGAGGCTTATTTCAAATTTTATGTAGTGACATTTTGACGATAGTTGCTTCTCTATTGTGATTATTGTTTTCAAAAAACTTGTAGAAGTTGACCTTTTTCTCATATTGTGCAGAGGTTTGGCACGAGGCGGGTTAACACGCAGCACCCAATGACAAAAAGTCCTAATTGCAGCTGCAGAAAGGTGTTAATCTGCATAGGCCTTGTTCTTCCATTTTCCACATTTTATTTCTACTTTTTCCTTTCCCCCTACTGTGATTGATTATAAGATTGTAGCTGGCATGCCGATGATACTGTGTACACCAAAGCTGGCAAAGAGATGAAATCCAGAAATGAGAGAAAGAAGTCGGTATGCTTCTGACATAGATTGTTATTCCCATGCTTAGAGAGATCAGCGAAAAACAGAAAGGGAAGAAGATTATTGACTTTGGGCTAACCTTTTGTGAGGTTTCGTGAGCGGGCAATGGTTGTGTTGTTGTATAGGTAGTTTATTGGCTTTTTACTTCGACCGTTCATTTGCAGTTTATATTTGTAATTGCAGCTAGTGTGATTGTTGTTGGTTCAGGGTTTGTTAATATTTTTGTAACCAGATCAAGATCAGATCTTTCGTGGTTGTGTTAATTCATCCATAGTCCCCTGTTGGTTATATATCTGGTAGAATTGTTAAATTCTAATGTAGTCCTAATCATATGCTCCCAGCTCATGGTTTTACTACGTACCACTATGGTTTCGAATGGAAAATCTACTTGAAATGGGTATGCACGGTGGAGATTTTGTTTAATTTTTTAATTTTTAACATCAGAGTACCCTGCCGACTTTTTTTTCCTCAATTGTTTTTCTCAATTTTTGCTTCCTATAATGATATCTAATAATCTTAATAGTATGGAATGAAATACAAGCAGAGAATTCTCTGCTTCATTCCAGCCTTGAACTGAATCCCAAAAGCATGGAATATTGGAATATGGATCATGGACGCGCAAAATTTCCTCAAATTATATTCCTATTTCAGGCAAAAAAAAAGAAGTGGATGTGTCACACGTGTAGAGAGAGGAGAGAGGAGAGAACAAATTTTTTTCCGACGGAATGCTATTCACCTTTTTCATTCACCTTCTTTTTTATTATTCACATTTTACATCGTAAATTGATGATCTGAATTGTTCATTTGTTAAATCTAATAATGAAGATCATCTCTACAAAAAATCAATCAAATCGCAAAACATTTAGTTATATAACTAAGAAAAAAATAAATAGATGGTTATGGTAATAATTTTATTCACCGTTAGTTTATTTATAACAATTACATGAACAATCGATTTCTGATTTAGTTTATTTTTTGCAGAAATAATCTTCAAATAATTATCTAAAATATAAACGGTTCAGATCATGAAAATACATTTTAAAATTTGAATAATAAAGAAAAAAGTGGAAGAAGAATATGGATAGCATTCTCTTTTTCCTATTCCCATAATAAGGGTCGAGAAGAACTTTTATGTAACGGGTTACTAATGTGACAGGTCAGTGCCCCGGATACAAGAAAGTTCTTCTCAGCTGTCTCATTTCAGTAGGTTAGGGTATACTGTGGAAGCGTCTATGTTACGCACTTATGCTAGGATTGGGCCGGGTCGTTCAATGTCAATGGGCCTATGTCTCTGAGCGTCAATTTTACGCTAACCTAGATTGGGCTGGGTCGGTCTATGCCTGTGAGCCTATGTCTCTGAGAACGGCTATTATTTATTTAAATTCTGCCACAAGACACAAACGGCGAGAATCAAAAGCGCGCCAAGTAGCTGCGCATCTCATGGCCATCGACACGCTCGTCCTGGGTAACTCTTCCATTCTCTCCCTCTTTCCATATATTTCTCTTTATCTTCTTCACCCAAAATCTCTCTCTCTCTCTCTCTCTCTCTCTCTCTCTCTCAGGCGCTGGGCAAGAGGTAGGTAAGAGCTGTGTAGTTGTGACAATCAATGGGAAGCGAATCATGTTCGACTGCGGAATGCATATGGGCCATGTCGACCACCGCCGCTACCCCGACTTCTCTCTCATCCCCAAGCCCAAGCCCGGCCCAAACTTCGACCATTCCCTCACTTGCATCATCATCACCCACTTGTAAGAAAACCCACTTTCAATTTGTAAAATTCTTGATGCATCATCATCACCCACTTGTTAATTGATTTTTTGCAATTGGGCAGTCACTTGGATCACGTCGGTGCCCTCCCGTACTTCACTGAAGTCTGTGGCTATAATGGTCCCATATACATGACCGTAAGGCGCTCGGTGAAATGTCTGTGTCAATTGATATTTTGATGTTCTTGTTAAGTTGTTATAACCAGTTTTTTAAGTGTATTGCAGTATCCAACAAAGGCTTTGTCTCCTTTAATGTTGGAGGACTATCGAAAAGTGATGGTTGAGCGAAGGGGTGAGGAAGAACAATTTACGGCTGATCACATTGTCGAATGCATGAAGAAAGGTACATCAATTTTCTCTAAAGGATTTGTTGAAAACGTTATAGATTTCCTGGTTAAAAGTTCCTCGAAAATTTTTATAAGTGAAGCTCTCTGCAATACATGCAAACATGTCAATAAGCGTTGTTTTTGTATTCTATGGGATGGATATGGTGCTGTTCATATATGAAATGCAACTATTCTGGAATTATGTTTTATATGGTTCCACAATGCAGTTATACCAGTGGATCTGAAGCAGACAGTGCAGGTTGATAAAGACCTTCAAATACGTGCGTACTATGCAGGACATGTAAGGCTTGTTTATCTCGAATTTAGAATACATTATATCTTGATAAATATGTTTGCATGCACTGCAAAAGAATTATAGTTTTCCTATTTCCTTTGAAGTCAAAATTATTTTTTACTTTAGTGATGTCATTATTTGAGTCCTAATAATTTATTATGCTTCTAAGGTTCTTGGAGCTGCAATGTTTTATGCAAAGGTGGGAGATGCTTCTGTGGTGTACACAGGAGACTATAATATGACACCAGATAGACATCTTGGAGCAGCTCAAATTGATCGACTACGTTTGGACCTTCTTATCTCAGAGTATGGGATGTGTATGCGTATGCCTGTGTGTTTGATGCTTTGTTTAAGTGTTTGTTCAAACGTAGCCTGTCTGCAAATATTCTTGTATATTTACTAACATTTTTCGTGTTGCAGGTCCACATATGCAACAACCATTCGTGATTCAAAATATAGTCGGGAAAGAGAATTTCTCAGAGCTGTGAGTAAATGATAAATTTGAAATCTCAATGGTTCATGTTATAGTTTTAATTTGTATTCAGATAGTTATAATAATTAAGACCTTGGTTCTTAAATATGCATCTCCTTACTGTAAGCATCAAGTAGTATTAATGATTTGATACATGTATGTACGTACTATTGTGCACTTTTGTAAAACTGGTGGCAGTCAAAATTGGATGAAAATTGGTTTAAATGTTTTATATTGGGTTTTTTTTAACTTAGAAATTTTTGAAAAGTTTTTTCCTAGTAGAATTTGTAGATGTATCCCTCACAGACTCATTGGAGATTCATTGATTTGTCAATTATAACTTTCAAGGTTAGGACACAGTGACTGTTGCTTTCTGAAGGTTGTTTTGTTGGTTATCTCTGGTATAATTTTATGCAGGTTCATAACTGTGTCGCTGCTGGGGGCAAAGTTCTAATTCCTACATTTGCTCTTGGAAGAGCTCAGGTATTCTAGTCAAGATAGTCTCAATTTCTTTGACCTTATTTGTACTTCCACTTCAAGTTTATAATTTTGTAGTTAAAGGTTCTACCGGTTATACAGAATAATGCTTTATGCCTTTACCTATGCTAAATGTTGGGCCCAAAGAAATAAAAAAGGGAAAGACAAGAAAGACCTTTAAAGTCCTGAATAATTGGTTTTCAATCACAAAATTCCTTGGGGTTAGCCTGCATGTTTACTTATTGTATTTGCACACCTTAATCATAATTGTTACCCTATTGATTTTGATGCCTTTCAAAATGGATAGCTTTAGCCTTTAAATAATAGGTTTACATTATATGGGATTTTAATCTATTTAAAAAATCCATCAATTTATTGAATCTGTTTAGTGCTAATGATTTTAAGTGCCAATGCTGGTTGTGAAATTTTGTTTTGAAGGTGGTCTATTTTTATGTAGGAACTCTGTATCTTGTTGGAAGATTACTGGGAGCGCATGAATCTAAAGATTCCTATTTACTTCTCATCAGGTTCGCACTAGCTGCTGTTCTTTCCTTTTACATCCATCAACTGCTTGCAGGATATGTTGTCAAACTGTATGTTATGATCTAATTTATTGAACTGGATGCTTTGCTGTAAAATACTAAGTTTATCTGGGAGCATTGCATCAATCTTGATCAAATAATATTTTGGAACCTATACAGGGGTAAATGGATCATACAAATTTGTGATATATGGGGAATTTTTCTTTTTAATTTCTAATGTACAAGCAGGGATTTTATAGTACATCAAAGTGTAATTAATTTCATCTTTGACGTGACTCTGGAAATTTATTTGTGTGACTGGAAACTTTTCTGATGTGCCAGATCTTCTACAATTTCTCAATATCTGTAGGTGCCTTCCTATATTTCTTGGTATATAGGCGGTGTTTCAAATTTCTACTAATGATATTAATCGTTTCAGGTTTGACCATTCAAGCCAATATGTATTATAAGATGCTCATCAGTTGGACCAGCCAGAAAGTCAAAGAAACATACTCCACGCATAATGCGTTTGATTTTAAAAATGGTCATTTTCTATCTGTTAACTTTTTGAGGGACCTTGTGTTTAATAAACCCTCCATCTTACTCATATGAGTTTGAATGTTTAAATGTTGCAGTTCACAACTTTGACCGTTCTATGATGGATGCTCCTGGACCGTGTGTTCTTTTTGCCACACCAGGGATGATCAGTGGTGGTTTTTCACTCGAGGTTTTCAAGCACTGGGCTCCTTCGGAAAGAAATCTTATTACATTGCCGGGGTAACTAACCGACCACCTTCACCTTTTGTAATCATCTTATAAATCTAAAATTTCTCATCAGATACCTATAAAAATATTTGGGTTGGTACCTAGACATTGATCGCTATAACAAATACCACAGTAATTCTCATATATATTTTTCAGGGTACCAGTTAAGTTGACCCACCTGCTGCTGTTTAAAAATTAAAGAGAGGATGTCATTTTCTTATGTCCTTGATACTATGTTCATGCGTCAAAATAGGGTGCCAAGTTGAACCTTTAGTCACTGTTTCTTCTTTCTTTTCTAGGTATTGCGTGGCTGGAACCGTAGGACATAAATTGATGTCGGGTAAACCAAAAATTGATCTGGACAAGGACACGCAAATTGATGTGCGATGCCAGGTTCATCCTCATCTCTTATTTCTAGATCATCTTCAAAATAAGATTAGCCTTTGAATTTTATAACTTGAAGTTCATCATGATTGTTCTTAAATATGATTTTTGCATTTTCAGATTCATCAATTGTCTTTCAGTCCTCATACAGATGCCAAAGGGATTATGGATCTCGTCAAATTTCTCTCCCCCAAGCACGTGATACTTGTTCATGGCGAGAAGCCTAAGATGGTTAGTCTAAAAGGGAAAATTCAGTCTGAACTGGGAATTCAATGTCATTACCCCGCAAATAATGAGACTGTGTCAGTTCCTTCAACCCACAATGTGAAAGCAGTAGCTTCCGACGCATTTATCAGAAGTTGCTCGAATCCAAACTTCCAGTTCACGAAATGCAGCAGCTCAGAAGATCAACATGGTTCAAATTTGACCAACAAAAATTCCATTCCACGACTGCAAGTAAGTGATGAAAGGGTAGCAGAGGGGGTTTTGGTTATGGAGAACAGCAAAAAAGCCAAGGTAGTACGCCAAGATGAGCTTCTGCTCATGTTAGGAGAAAAGAAGCACCAAGTTCAATTTGCTTATTGTTGTCCTGTTCATATTGGCTACTTGGAAGAGACCAAAAGCACCGGTGGTCAGTCTCTGTCTTCAACAAATACTGAGAGATGCTCTAGGCTTCTTCGCCTAATATCTGCAAAAATCTCAAATGAAATTTCTGATGGGAACATCCAAGATTTTGAAGATCACCTTCAAGTGGAATCGTTTCATGGGTCTATTTGTTTGAAGGACAACTGCCCTTACAGATTAATGGAGGGTGTTGAAGATAAACCCGAAGAAGCAGTGTTTTTGTGCTGCAGTTGGGCAGTGGCAGATGAGAAGCTTGCATGGAAAATCATTTCAATGTGTCAGAATTTTGACATGCGTAGTAAACAAGGGTCTGTAACTGTTGCTGGCAGAGGCCAACTCATCTGAGCAGCGGACGCGGATTGTTGGGTACAAGTGTACGACACGTCGTTGCGCCGCAATCAGAGTGTCAGAGACGACAGACAGAATTATGACGTAACTAACAAGACCACCCTCGTGTTGTGCTACCCAACGATCACGTGTAGTGTGGTGGTAGATCCCTCGTCGTGATACGATGGGTTTGCTTGGTTGAATTCTAGGTGTAATTGAAAGGAAAATAATAATTTTTATTTATTCTAGAAAATATTTTTGCCTTTTTGGGTTAAGTGGAGGAAAAGTTTGGATTGATAAAAGTACGTAGTAACGTATACAATTCAACGTACGAAAACGACAGGATCGTTAAAATCATAGGAGCAAACAAAAATATCATCTACTTTCATAAATTTCCAAAAATTCCGCATCAGATTTTCTTCATGAGGAGACAGACACATTTTTATCATTTAATTATCAAAGTAATTAAAGCAATCTAGACAATCTTATTTATATCCACCGGATTTTATTTTTATTGATTAATGGATTTTTATTTTATGTTAATAAAACTCAACAAACAAGAACCCAAATAAGCGATTAATAAATGTAATTATTATGTAGCAAATATAAAAATGCGGTAAACAATTTTTTCATTAGCTTTTATGAATGTTTAACATATATAATTTTCTATTTTTTATTAACGAATGATAAGATTTAAACTATGATTTAGCTGTTTGGATTTTTTTAAAGCTTAAAATCAAAAGTAAGTTTATTCTTATTTATCATAGTACTCTCTTAAATTCTTAATCCAGATATTATGTAGAAAGTTGACTCTCTGAAAAAATAAAATACAGAAATTGTTTTAGTGAAGTTGTTATAGAAATGATTTGAACGAGTTGGTGGAAAAACTCAACGGATGAGTCAAAAGTATGGAAACGACAAAAGCCTTCATCTACCATTCAAACAGAGAGAGAGAGAGAGAGAGAGAGAGAGTTGAGAGCTTGAGACTTTTGTGACTATACAGACAGACAAACCCAATTCCCAAACCATCCTGACCTTCAACTACTATACTCTCCGATTCTCGAACAATACTAGTACTCTAGTAGTAGTAGTAGTAGCGGCAAATTCTAAGCATAAACTCAAATTACTCATATATATTACAATTCAGTCATGCCTCAATAGTCAATTGCCACTTTTTCTTATTCGATCCATTCGATCGCAAAATGTCATCGCAATCCTCCACTACGGCGGCGGCGGCTGAGGGTCACGCTCCCCTCCTTCTTCCCCGCCAGGGCAGCAACGGCCGCGACTCGTCGTCCGACCTGGGCTCCCCGACCGCCCGTCCCGCCACGCTGGCGATGCTGCTGGGCCGGGCCACGGGCCGCCGCGGCCCGTCCATGTTGGTGCGGGAGACGGCAGCGCGTGAACTCGACGAGCGGCGCGCCGACTGGGGGTACTCGAAGCCGGTGGTGGCCTTGGACATGATGTGGAACACCGCGTTCGTGGTGGTCTCGGTGGCCATGCTGATATGGACGAAGGACGAGAACCCGAACACGCCGATTCGGCTCTGGATCTGCGGCTATGCGCTGCAGTGTTTAGTTCATGTTGTGCTCGTGTGGGTCGAGTTTCGGAGGAGAAATCCTCGCAGGGGTAGAAGAAACCAGGAGGTCCAGCAGAACCTGCAGGTGGAAACGGATGCTAACGATACAGATGATGATGAGACGGGTGGGGAATCCCCGCCTGCGAATCGCTCCAGGTCTCTTCTTAATTTTAATACATGTTAGAATTTATGGAGTTCAAAATTGACACTAAAAAGCAGTTTGACTAGTAATCTTCAACATAGAATTATAGATTATGCTTGAAGTGGGTCTTGAAGGATATGAATTTTTATTTATTTTATATATTTTGGCTTGGATGGAGGGTAGTGATGGGGTTAAAGTATTAAGATAGCTCTTCTTAAACTGGAAACATCAGTGGTAGTTGATCAGCGCAAGAGGTGGTCCTATTGTTTGAGAAAATTTCAGTCACCCAGTAATTACTGATTTAAGCCCATAATTCAATTCCACTTAACTCATTATCATGGGTACCTATGTGTTTATTGTGCAAACCAAACTTAACTCATCAATGCTTTAATTAACGAATATTTATATTTTCTCCCTCTGCTGTTCATATTGTTTGGGGATGATGCAAGAAAAATACTTATTCTTGTCCATTTTGACTAAAGCTGTAACTATTGCATGACTACTTCCTTCGGTTCTTCCAGCCTCCAGCCTTGTCTGCACTTGAGAGTTTTTATTATTACTTGTCTTAATACCTGTGCTAGAGGTTTATAAATTACTGACTTGACTTCATTTCATATGGTTTAGTTTCACTAAACGATGTGAATCAGTGAATACAATGGCATCATTTCTCTGGTGGATAGTTGGCTTTTATTGGGTAGTCTCTGGTGGTGATGTACTTCTGCAACGTGCTCCACATCTGTACTGGTATTTCTTTAACTGATCAATTAAGAAATATTTCTTCGTCTAAAAATATACACATCGCATGTGCATGTTTGTGTGTCCGCAAATTTTTCTTTTTTTCTTTTTTTAGTATTTTTATTCAATTATTTAAAATTTGTTTTATACAAAGGACTTTCCAGGAATTTTAAAAGTTTCACCAGAAGGAAATTCTGGCATTATAATGTTGGAGATGAATAAAGAGGCGGGGGGAGGGCAGAGTACATCGAAAACCTGATCTTTTAGGTTGCCACAGCACTACAACCTACAATATGACCATCTGCTCGTTTTAACACAAGTTAACCTGAGCTGTAGTCCCTTGTGTGTATAAACTATGAACGATTTTTAATACTTCTAAAACAACTAAGGATTTAATCTAATTTGTAATTAATTATCTAAATAATTTGTAACTTTTAGAATAAAAGAAAAAATATCTAATTCTGAATTGTGCAGGTTGGCTGTGGTTTTTCTGGCTTTTGATGTCTTCTTTGCCATCTTTTGTGTTGTTCTGGCATGTTTGATTGGAGTTGCTCTTTGTTGCTGTTTGCCATGCATCATTGCAATTCTTTACGCTGTTGCAGGACAGGTATGAAGAGAGATCCTATAATTATGTTTCAAAATTTATCAACAAAATAAGGGCAATGTAACTTCGTTCTCATCTTTTCTTGTGAGACAATGTAGGAAGGTGCATCTGAAGCAGATCTCAGTATTCTTCCAAAATACAGATTTCGAATATCGAGTGAGGAAAAACCTTGTGTTGGAGCAGGGAAAATGGTTCCAATAGAAACAAGCAGTGGGTACCTGGCAGTTGAGCGTATTCTTCTACCCGAGGATGCGGTATGTTTATGGCATCATTTTATCATGAATTACATATATATTTCAGTTTTATTCCCATTATGTGGAACTCAATCTCTTTTTATATTTGATTAGAAATGTGGTTTTTTTGTTGGAAAAACTATGAGATTACCCATTTTCTCCTATATTATGTCAGATTTACAGATTTATATAGTCTATATGTAGCCTGAGTGCTAGACACAAACACAAGTAGAAATTAAAGCATCAAAAGTTGGTTGTTCATTGGTGAAGAAGTATTTTTTTTTTTTTTTTCTCTCTGTATCTTTTATTGTTTTTATTTGAATTTATGTACCTAATGCATCCAAAATTTCATGAAGGCCAGTTGAGAAATGGGTATCGTTTTAGACTTAATATATTATGCATTCAAGTATTTTGCATTACAACATTTAGATCTAAGAAGAATTTTATGCTCTCTAAAGATTTATGGTTTTGGCTTTTTCTCTTTCCAGGAATGTTGTATATGTCTCAGCCCATATGAGGATGGGGTAGAGCTCCATACTCTTGCCTGTAACCATCATTTCCATGCTACTTGCATCGTGAAATGGCTTAAAATGAATGCCACATGTCCTCTCTGCAAGTACAACATACTCAAGGGAAATGAACAGGTTTAAAGGATTGATAGGAACGTGCAAGTGGTTGGTTCCACACACACTGTATGTACAGAAAATGTCAAGGCATAAAGAGCAAAGCTTCTGAAATATTTGTTGATATGGAACTACAGCACAGTACTGAACCTCATTGTGTCTGTTTGCCGGCCGTTTAAAGTTGCCTTCATTCTTTCTGTTTTGTTATGTGCTGTTTTATGCCTCTGCAAAAATGGAAAAAGATAAGGCGTCAAAGTCATGTTAATTTGTTTTCTAGGTTCCTTTCCTAGCAGTGAAATGATTATTTTGCATATTTATGTATTTATGTTCATATGAGGTTGCTAAGATAACATGGTGTAACTCGGTGATTCTGGCATTTAGGCATAGTCACATGAACAAATAACGTGTTTTGTTCGACTCCGGTCACTGATCTTGATGATGATATATTTTATGTATGTTCTAGATGATTACTTTTCAAGGTTGAAAGAATAAGGAAGTTACAGCAGCATTTTGCGTGATGACTGTTAACCATATGAATTTCATGAGCTGAAAAGTCTGATTCATTGAAGATATCTTGTTAGGGACCCCTCTAAATTGTGCTCTTAGGCCTTAATCAGCAGTAAGCAATAATTATTCAACTACAAATTTGCATGTCAGTGTGGCCAACATAAAGGAGTGGGAATTGTTAGTTTTGAGCGTGGGTTACACTTTTTGAGTATCATCGATAAGCTACGACTTTTTTCTTTATGTAATGTTACACTGGCACAAAAAAAAAAAAAGGAGTACGTAATGTTGCAAATTACATTACATTCACCAAGTCGATTTCTCAAATGCAAGCCGTGACTGGGGTAGATCTACCAAAATATGCGCACTTTTAGGTGGAAACAATGTGATTTTCTCAGTTACTCTTCTTCCTCTTTTTCCGCCTTTTCTGTATTCCTGCCACTCCATTTCTATGTTGGTGCTACATCACAATGACTTCTAGATAAGCATAGGCTGTACATCATCCTTTTAGAGTGTTCCTGATAGGCGGCGAACTAAATCAGAATGCAGTGCATGGCTACCCTGCATGACATAAAAGACAAGAAAAAGACGTGAGTCAATATCTCATAGCCATTTTAATTTCAATTCGGCCATGAAAATAAGACGTTTATGCAATCCATACAAACATGTACCTTGTAAGCCACTATGTGTGCCACTGGAAGCCCTTGACTGCCAAACCTTGCAAAAAGAGAAACATCCCCGATAAGATCTAAGACCTTATGGCGACAAGGTTCATCTTGAAAATGCAGCGGTGGGTTCAACCAACCTATACTAGCACTGCAAGAGGCAAATAAGTGTATCAGAAAATCAGTAGGAAAACCAAGTAATGGTGGAGGTTGGTATAGCAATTTAATGTTTTCTCCCAAATCAAACCAGACAGATTTCCCACACTTCAAAACACTTTCTGCTTGAACTTGTTATTTCAACTCGCAGAAAATCAAATCCAACTCTCATGTCAGTCCAGCCCAATCCACATTTGATCACCCATGTCATTGCCTAAATCAGGTAGTCTAGTCCAGCTTAACATAACCTATGAGTTTCAGCAAGCAAATCTTTGCTTCTTTAATAAGGCCAAAAATCTTTGCAAGAACTTCTATCTAGCAACTGTACATTATCACCCTTCAAGTGAAAAGTCCTCACGTTGTTTAAAGTTCAACAATGCCTGATATCCGTTTAAAGAAGCATTGAAATGAAAAAGTTTTGAATTTTTTTGAAGTTAATGTTTTAGATTGAGAAACGTAATGTTTTAGATTGAGAAACGACAGCATTACGTTCTGCACTACTTGTTCACTAAAGTAGACTGATGGAGGATTCATCACATAACCATGTGTGCTTTCCTACAATAGTTGGTGAGCTAATTTTGTTCAACAATTTACGTAGTTAGTCCATCTGACCAAGCATTGAAGAATTCTTTTCACATAAAAAGAACATCTCACCTGCAAACAATAGCATTTTCTAAAGAACCCCCTTTTATGAATCCTGCATTTCGCATTCGCTCCACCTGTTAAATTAAAACATGAAGTATAGCATTAGCCGAATAAATATGACTCAAATATATAAAAATACGTAATTTTTTCTGACAATTTATCCTAAAAAACAAAAGAAGGTAATCATTAAACTAAAGCTTATATAGTTATATGTCATCCTGCTTCTCTACAAATCAATTCACAGGCCAATAAAATACTTTATTTTGTATGAGGAAACTCATTCTTGAACTACTTCCAACCACCCTTGACACCGCTTGGAGTTGAACACAACACTCATCACCGCTAACAATATAAATAAAAAAACCAAATACAGATGATATTGTAACTCTAAAGTTTAATAGCATGTTTAATGGAAGAGTGCCATAGTTTGACAGCAAAATAGTAATAGCGAGACTACAGATGGGAAATACTTAGTACTGACCTCCTCATAAATGCAAAAGGTTCTTGCCAAAGCTATCTGCTTGGAATAGAACGAGTTATCCAAGGCGGTCACAGAAAACCACTGGCAGCCAATAGCAAGCACCTGCAGCCACTTAGAAGTCAAATTTTCACTTTATATGAAGAAAACCAATTGTTTGATTGCATGCATAAACCGCAGAACGATAAGAAACAACCAATTACAGTAAATTAAGGTGCTACAAGGTTTCATTAAGATGTAGACAACTGGGTTCAGCAAAGTCCTAATCCTAACTACTTTGGGTGGGTTTCATGAATCATTTCGACTATTCAGCAATATGAATGATTAGCATTTTCTGTATATAAATCAATGACAATTTTCTTTTAGCTCCACGTACAGTATGGATTCTAGGCCCACTCAACTCGAGCAAAATATGCATTGAATATATCAAGCCAACAAACAAACTTTATTACCACAATGTCTATTCTCCACAGATTATTACGCACATCATCTATGTGCAATTGCCAACTAGATCATTCTTGGTCCAGCTTAAAAAATGTTTGAAGCAAACTTCCACAGTAATTTTATGTATCTATAACTTCAAAAAGCAGAAGGCTTTTTTGTTTGACATTCCATGCTGTTAATAATGATAATTTCCAATTCAGCGATATACGTACCTGTTGAAAGTCAATACCATATGTGATACGAATTTCTCGTGATGGGAATGCAGCAACAAAAGAGTCATTTCTCCACACATGCACTGGTTCATTCATATATGCTGCCATCTTTTCACAACAGTTTCCATACTGATCTGTTGCCACTTTTAAACCAACTTGTTCTATTGCCTCCACCCACTCCCTTGCTGACCCATCAAAAATAGGAACCTGCAAGACTTGATTGTGGGCATTATTAGTTTTCCTATATCATAATCAATCGTCATTAGTTCTTGGTATTCATCAAAAACCACAAAATTTAAATCTAATACACAAATATAATTCGCGCAATTATAATGTGGAAATATTGCCCATCTGTTAGTAGTGACTGATTGCTTCTCCCACAAATTTTCACTAAAATATTATCTGTTTACTTGTTTAGAACTCCAAAATCTACAAATATATGGTACCAACCTCAAGATCGCGATCTTCGGGGTCAGCATTCTTAATCTCTATCCGGCAATTATCAACCTCCATAGCTTCCAAAGCCGAAAGCATGTGCTCAACGGTTCGAATTTTGACCCCATCTTTACAGAGCGTGGTGCACAGAGGCGATTCCTCGGCAAACTCAATCGAAGCTCGAATCACAGTGGACCGAAAATCAAAGTACCTCCCTTTGCCGGCGATCTCCGGCCACAACTTCACCGTGGAAAACTTGCCGCAGTGCAAGCTCTTCCCCTTGCGCTCTATGCATCCCGCTAAGGTTTGCTGAAGCCTACCAGTCTGCAATCAAAGGAAGCACACACATTCGGACAGAAATTAGCTTTCCGTTCGGTTGCTGAGAAAATTAACAGGAAAATGATTCACGGAAAAGATAAATATATTAAATATTTATAGAGAGAAAGTGTAGTATACGGATTTCCAGGAGATGAATTTAGAGGACTTGAATGCGTTCAAGGCACCGGAGACAGTCATAGCTTACGGGTAGTTGAGCACCAAGACGCCGTTGTTTTGAGTCTTAAACCTGCTAATTCGTCAAAAAGGACACTTTTGGCGGGACGGTTGGCTAGGGCTTTCTACAAGTTTGGCAACCGGGTGGGGAACCTTTCTGCTAATTTGTCATTGATTTCATCAATTAATTAACTGGAAGAACATGATTGAACAATATTTGTTTTTATTTTGATAAAGGAAAGCTATCATTAATAAAACATTGATGAACAAATCAATCTACGAAAATCAAAATTAAAAATATCGAACTACATAATAAATCAAAATTATAATTTAGATTTTTTTTAAAAAATAACTTTCGAAAATAGATTGTTTAGATTTTAGACATAAACCTATAAAAGTCGGTCACACCGACGAACTATAAAAGGTCGTAACAACTCACAACAAGATTAACAGATGAACCGGATCATCCGGTTTTTTCAAAATTAGCGTAATTTGCCCGCCACAAACGAACCCTCCCCTAAACCCTAAAATACAAATCTCCCTCTTCCCCACTCTCTCTATTAGCCGTTTGAACTCGGGTTACCAAAAGACTTGCAGTGCTTGGTTCCCGGAAAAGGGAGGGAAAACCGACTCAGGGTTTTAATTCAACCTCCCAGGCAGTTTTTCAATTGTTTCAAGTTTCCTTCTCAGAGTTCTAGGGTTTCCAACGACATGTCGTGGGAAGATGAAATCGTTATGCCCGACGTCACCAATGCCGGCCTCGTCGTGAGTGACCGCATTGGCAGAGAAGTCGCGTCTCAGCTCGATCTCGAAGAAGCCCTAGAAGCTTCCAGATACGCCAGCCACCCCTATTCTACTCATCCCAGAGAGGTAATTTATATATTTATTCGAATTATTAGTTAGGATTTTAGTAGTGAAAGTACTGCAATATATAATCACATTGGCAGACCAGTGAGTGTATTATTAATCGGTTTCTCACTTTCTCAATTCTATTCTCCAAAGCCTTACAATAATATTTAATTTTATTGCAGTGGCCACCTTTGGTTGAGGTGGTGGATACGAGGGAGTTGCCTCCAGTACTTATTGAAAGATATACTGCAGCCGGTGGGGAAGGAACTGCATTGTGTGGAATATTTCCCGAGATTCGTAGGGCATGGGCATCAGTAGATAATTCCTTGTTTCTTTGGCGCTTCGATAAGTGGTGAGTATATCTTAGTATTAATACAAGAATATTGTTTATAAAAGAAACTGTAAAAAGAAAGAAAATTACATCTTAGTCCAAGGTGAGGATAAGATAATTGAACTTATGGAGATTCTCGCTTCATAGATATGACAATTACCATTTTCTTAGACAGTAATCTGCTAAACATTAGCATTTCATTACTTCTCTCTAACATTCTTTCTTGATCAGGGATGGACAATGTCCTGAATATAGTGGGGAGGATCAAGCTATTTGTGCTGTTGGACTTGCTAAATCTAAATCTGGTGTTTTTGTTGAAGCTATTCAGTATCTTTTGATATTAGCAACTCCTGTTGAGGTACGTACATAGTATTTTTGATCTCTCTCCGTCTTTCTCTTACAATGTAACTATTTTTTTTTTCTTCTTTGATACTTTCCCCCAAGGTTTTCTTTCAATTTGATTATAGCATATAATTTTTAATACTTTCTCTTATTGGTTGAGGGTTTTTAGTTTATCTTAATGGCCTCTGCTTGTTATTAGTTAATTCTCGTAGGAGTATGTTGCTCCGGAGGGGCTGATGGCACAGATCCATATGCAGAGGTCTCACTACAGCCGTTGCCTGAGTATACAGTACCATCTGATGGGATCACCATGACTTGTATCACATGTACTGACAGGGGTCGTATTTTCCTGGCTGGGCGTGATGGCCACATTTATGAGCTATATTATACAACTGGATCAGGCTGGCAAAAGCGATGTCGAAAAGTTTGTCTGACAGCTGGTTTAGGAAGTGTTATTTCAAGGTTGGTTGTGTTATATGATGTTTAACCCTTGTATGTGGTCATAAATCCCTGCCTATTGCTGCAATGCTATTAAGTTTCCATGAACTTATGTGTTATGGACATTGGATATAGAAGTTTGACATTTTGATTGTAAGAGGCAAATTTAATTATTTTTCTACAACTTGATTTTTTTTTTTTTTTAAAAAGGGGGTCAGAGATCCAGAAGAATAGCTTTCTTTAATGTAATAATTGTGTTTGTTGATTGGCCAAGTTTTACCTAAAGTTTGAGTTTGAATATTCTTTTCAAAGAATTAACATACACGTCTTCTTGGTTTTCAGATGGGTAGTGCCTAACGTTTTTAAGTTTGGAGCTATTGACCCCATCATTGAAATGGTTTTTGATAATGAAAGACACATCTTGTATGCACGAACTGAAGAAATGAAACTTCAGGTTTTTATTCTGGGGCAAAATGCTGATGGGTCATTGAAGAAAGTGGCAGAAGAAAGGAATCTGGTTAATCAGCGGGATATTCATTATGGGGGTAGACAATCAACTGGAGCTAGAGCTCCAAATCGATTGACAAAGTCATCTATAGTTTGCATATCACCATTGTCCACACTGGAATCTAAGTCTCTACACCTTGTTGCTGTTTTATCAGATGGCAGAAGGATGTACCTTACCACTTCTCCATCTAGTGGAAATTTGGGTGGGTTTAATACGAACCATCATAAACCCAGCTGTTTAAAGGTTGTGACTACTAGGCCTTCCCCTCCACTAGGGGTCAGTGGTGGACTTGCCTTTGGAACCATGTCTCTTGCTGGTAGACCTCAGAATGATGATCTCTCCCTGAAGGTTGAGGCAGCATATTATTCTTCTGGAACTCTTGTCCTTTCTGATGCATCCGCACCAACTGTGTCTTCTCTTCTCATTGTAAACCGTGATTCAAGCACACAATCAGCTGGGTCAAGTACTTTGGGAACAAGTTCAAGGAGTTCTCGAGCATTACGGGAATCTGTATCTTGTTTACCAGTTGAAGGACGAATGCTTTTTGTAGCAGATGTTTTACCCTTGCCTGATACTGCAACCACTGTACAGTCTCTATATTCAGAAATTGAATATGGTGGATATGAAGGCTCAGAGGAGTCCTGTGAAAAGGTATCTGGAAAGCTTTGGGCCAGAGGAGACCTTTCAATCCAACATATATTGCCAAGGAGGCGAGTTGTTGTTTTCAGTACCATGGGCATGATGGAAATAGTTTTCAATAGGCCTGTGGACATTCTGAGGAGGTTGTTTGAGTCCAACTCCCCCCGGTCAATCTTAGAAGAATTCTTCAATCGTTTTGGAGCTGGTGAGGGAGCTGCGATGTGTTTAATGCTAGCAGCTAGGATAGTCCATTCAGAAAATCTTATAAGCAATGTTGTTGCTCAGAAGGCAGCTGAAGCTTTTGAGGACCCAAGATTTGTTGGAATGCCACAGCTTGAGGGTAGCAGTGCATTATCAAACACTAGAACAGCTGCTGGGGGATTCAGCATGGGCCAGGTTGTTCAGGAGGCTGAGCCTGTGTTTTCAGGTGCACATGAAGGGCTCTGTCTGTGTTCTGCGAGGTTGCTTTTTCCTCTCTGGGAACTTCCTGTTGTGGTTGTAAAAGGTGGTTTAGGTTCTACAGGTGCTATGTCAGAAAATGGGTTAGTTGTATGCAGACTCTCTCTTGAGGCTATGCAAGTGCTTGAAAACAAAATTCGTTCTCTAGAGAAGTTTCTAAGGTCCAGAAGGAACCAAAGGCGGGGACTTTATGGCTGTGTTGCTGGTTTAGGAGACTTGACTGGTTCTATTCTTTATGGAAATGGCTCAGAATTAGGTGCTGGTGACCGTAGTATGATGAGAAACTTATTTGGTGCTTACCCACGGAATAATGAGGCTAATGATGGTGGTGTGTCTAATAAAAGGCAGCGATTTCCATATAGTCCTGCGGAACTGGCAGCCATGGAGGTAGTTTGATTGATCTGTAATGCGCAAAGGTGTTTAAACTTGTCCTTTCAAATCCTTTTCAAAATTTTTTGTTTGTATGTTGTGCAGGTTAGGGCAATGGAATGCATCAGGCAGTTGCTTCTTAGATCCAGTGAGGCCCTGTTTCTGCTCCAGCTTATTTCACAGCACCATGTAACTCGCCTGGTTCAGGGTTTTGATGCTAATCTACGACAGGCATTAGTTCAAATGACATTTCATCGGCTAGTTTGTTCCGAGGAGGGTGACCGCCTTGCTACAAGGCTCATATCTGCTCTGATGGAGGTAATGCAATTTTAGGTTTAACATAGAGGAAGCTCACTTAAATGACATTCTTACACTTACTAGCAAAATTTCTTTGCTTCCCCTTACTTGTTTATCAGCTTGTATGGGTTTTCTGACTTTGCTGTCCTTCATTCTGAAATGTCCTTATCTTGATGTCATTCATTGTTCCAGTACTATACTGGTCCTGATGGCAGGGGAGCAGTAGATGATATTAGCGGGAGATTACGGGAGGGTTGTCCAAGCTATTATAAGGAGTCTGATTACAAGTTTTTTCTAGCTGTGGAGTGTCTTGAGAGAGCCGCTGTAATTCCAGATCCAGAGGAGAAGGAGAATCTTGCAATAGAGGCCTTCAATTGCCTAAGCAAAGTTCCAGAATCTGCTGATTTACGAACTGTTTGCAAAAGATTTGAGGATTTAAGGTCAGTTGCTTAGGGCTGTGCCCAGTTCTGTTTTGGTTGATTGCCTATGCCTAGTTAGGGCACTATGTCTAAAACGGTAAAACGTAAAACCTAATGAGAGTGTTGCAGGTTTTATGAGGCTGTGGTTCGCTTACCTCTACAAAAAGCACAGGCTCTTGACCCCGCAGGTGATGCTTTTAATGACCAAATTGATGCAGCAGTTCGAGAACATGCACAGGCTCAACGTGAACAGTGTTATGATATTATCATCAGTGCATTGCGTTCTCTAAAAGGTGAGTCTTCACAGAGGGAGTTCGGTTCTCCGCTTAGGCCTGCTGC
The DNA here is from genome assembly GCA_003254885.1 of Purshia tridentata. Lineage (NCBI taxonomy): Eukaryota > Viridiplantae > Streptophyta > Magnoliopsida > Rosales > Rosaceae > Purshia > Purshia tridentata. Next base: position 28,283 of record QANT01005697.1, on the reverse strand, counting down.
TGCACTACCTGTTCTTGATCAGGTCTCTCGGAACAAATACATAAGCCAGATTGTACAGCTTGGCATCCAATCTTCTGATAGATTATTTCATGAGTACTTGTACCGTGCTATGATTGATTTGGGTCTTGAAAATGAGTTGTTGGAGTATGGAGGTCCTGATTTGGTGCCTTTTCTACAAAGTGCTGGCCGTGAACCTATGCAAGAGGTGATTGGTCAAGATTCTCTTATATGTCTCAGAATTTGATCATACATATGTTTTGCACCAAAGAGCTGGAAGGTCTTTCATATTTACAAAAGAAATATCTTTAAATAATGTATCTTAGCCGTTTTCTCCCCTGCCCCCCTCTGATGTTTCTCTCATGTTTGTAGGTTCGAGCTGTGACTTCTCCGTTGGGTCATTCAGGAACAGCCTTCCCATCTAATCAAGCCAAATATTCTGATCTTTTGGCACGGTACTATGTCTTGAAGAGGCAGCATCTGCTTGCAGCTCATGTGTTGTTAAGACTGGCTGAGAGGCGCTCAATTGATTTGGGGGATGTTCCTACTCTAGATGAAAGGTTACCATATTCGTCCCTTTAGTCTTTATTAGTTCTCTCTGGATTTGCTTTGGAGGTTTTTTTTTTTTTTTTTTNTTTTTTTTTTTTTTTTTTTTAGGGGTCAGACACCCTACCTTTATCTTACCAGAAATTTAGCTGTCTTTTTTCCAGGCATCTCTTCATTGCTTGTGATGGGTTCCCTTTGGCATTTTTATGAATTTGATTTAACACTTACCAAAATTTATGTTTTGTTTGGGAGTTCTAAGTGCAAACAGTATTTTTATTTTTACCTTGTTCCTCATTTAATAATATGAATGCTTATGCTGATCAGTCCGATTCTTCTGTATTAATGTCTTTATATTTTATTTATCCCTACATTAAATATATTGATCATATGTAATTTTTTATTGTCTTTTGGACTAGTCTCTCTTCACTAATAAACCCAATTTACCCAACCCATCCAAGGTGGGATATAGTGAACCATTGACCGTAGAAAACTAATTTCCTGATCCCCTAGTCTGCTAATTATGGTATTTTGTCAATTTCAGGTGTCATTACCTAAGTAATGCAGTTCTACAGGCAAAAAATGCAAGTAACAATGATGGTCTGGTAGGTTCTACTCGCGGTGCTTATGATGATGGGTTGCTAGATTTGTTGGAAGGAAAGCTTGCTGTCCTTCGTTTTCAGATAAAGATCAAAGAGGAACTGGAGGCTTTAGCTTTCAGGATGGAAGCTGTGCCTGGTGCATCTGAGTCTGTCCAAAGTGGAACTGACCCTATTTCCACTTCAACTGGTGATGCCGATCTTGCAAATATCGCACGAGAAAAGGCCAAAGAGCTATCATTAGATCTAAAAAGTATAACTCAGCTATACAATGAATATGCTGTTCCATTTGAACTTTGGGAGGTACTCGCTTTTTCTTGCTTGCCAATCATTGTGTTACCATCCCACATGGTACCTTCTTACTAAACAGAGTTAGGGGAGTTCTAGTTTGCATTCTATAACTGAATTTTTGCTTTTCCTCTGCTGCATTCAGATATGTCTGGAAATGCTATACTTTGCAAGCTATTCTGGTGATGCTGATAGTAGCATCATAAGAGAAACTTGGGCTAGATTAATTGATCAAGCTCTTTCAAAGGGTGGCATTGCTGAAGCTTGTTCGGTATTGAAGAGAGTTGGTTCTCACACTTATCCAGGAGATGGAGCTGGTTTACCTTTAGACACACTGTGTCTCCACCTCGAGAAAGCTGCACTGGTACATTTGAGACGCGCGCACACATACACACACGCACTCTCTCTCTCTCTCTATATATATATATATATATATATTTGTTTTATACACGTGAGTACACCGTGGCCAAAAAAAATAAAAATACACACATATACACACACACACACACATATGTATATATGCAGCCTTAAAAAAAGATTAGTTAAAATTCAAAGAGCTATTACTTGATTTTTCATATCTATTTGTAGGAAAGACTGGAATCAGGGATTGAATCTGTTGGGGATGAAGATGTGGCAAGGGCTCTTCTTGCCGCTTGCAAGGGTGCAACTGAGCCTGTATTGAACACTTATGACCAATTGTTGACTAGTGGTGCTATTTTGCCATCACCAACCCTCAGGTTACGCCTTCTGCGATCTGTACTAGTGATACTTCGCGAGTGGGCGATGTCTGTGTTTGCACAAAGAATGGGTACAAGTGCTACTGGAGCTTCTTTAATCTTAGGTGGAACATTCTCACTGGGGCAAACCGCAGTCATTAACCAAGGGGTTCGAGATAAGATCTCAAGTGCAGCAAACAGGTGAGCTTATTTATTTACTGTTGCTTTTTTAAAACTTTTTTTTCTTTTAGTTACATTGGAAGGGATCAAACCCTTTACCTATCCTAATCCTAACATATTTATTGCAACAAACAGGTTTTTTTTATTTGATTTATGATCAACTTTATATATATATGTGTGTGTGTGTGTTTAAAGTAGTTTAGCTGCATTGCCTGTGTTTTTCAATAAAGATAGAGATTAAAATAGTTTCAATGATGTTCAAAACTCGCAATCTATCATCCTTAAGATGACTTGCAAAATACCATATAATGAGAGTTGTAGAGAATCCTGGAATTCCAAAATTTGCTTCTTTGTGATCCAATAGATTCTTCATAAGGTTTAGTTTCCTTTTATTTTTCTTGTAATTTTAAAAGCAGTTTTGAGTTTCATGACTGATGTTTACAAAAGCAAGATATATGATAGTACAAACTGAAAACACGTGTTTCAGTATGCAGATTTTGTATCTTTGATGACTTGTAATAATCTTCTTTGAGCCAAGATAAATGCTTATAATTCTGGACCATTCTAAAATATTACAATTTCCCTCTCGTGATGGATGTAATATGGACATACACTAGAAAGATGGAAACGTTGTATTTTGTGGAAATGTTGTATTTTGTGTATGTCCTTTCATTTGTTCCATTTGAACGATAAAGTGCAGATGGTGATTAATTTCTTGCGATTCCATTCACTCATTTAGCTATTGGAGAAATCTAGGATTTCAATTATCAAATGTGATATATATGTATAAATTTTTATGCCTTGTAAGCATTAGAGAACAGAATTGGATCTCACATTTGATGGTTCCTGTTTAACAAAACAAATGCAGAAACAAATCAGCTAGGTTTCAAGAATTTATCCAATCTGTGCATTTGTTTCTTTAAGCAGTTTTAAGAGTTTCAATTTATGTTGATCCAAGATTTAGTTTTTTGTTTCTGTTGAACTTGGAATTGCAGGTATATGACTGAGGTGCGGAGGTTGACCCTTCCACAAAGCCAGACTGAAGCTGTTTACCATGGCTTTCGGGAACTTGAAGAGTCACTGATAAGTCCCTTTTCCTTTGACCGTTTTTGATTGTTAATTGTGCCATATATGGTGTTGTGTTGAATTTTTCTTGTTACATATAACAATTCCCAATAGATAGGTTGTAATTTCAACATCGGATGTGTCATGTAATTTTGTGCAAGAGATTATTATTCAAGAAACTATTTAGGTTTACATACATTCTACCAGAAAGTAAATCGGAAATGACCTAATTACTGATTCCATGTCATTTCTATGGTTGTGTGGACTGTTCGATTCATTCCATTACCAGCGTTTTGTAGAACTGACTCACAGACATTATGCTTGTGAGTGTTCTCCATTTTTAAGTTAATGTATGAAGATCATAAGTCGTGTTTCAGAGAAAATGATGCAATTTGATGTGACATCGGACAAGGAATGGCAAATTGTGATCATTGATTTCTGTTTATCAAAGGAAGAAGCAACTCTATTGCAGGCCTTGCATTCTTGTAGGCTATGATATGCCCTTCTATACAAATTATGACCGGCTAAAGGTGCTGTTCTTAATTTATTGGCCATGAAGGAGCTAATTAGTTTTGCTCATTTGATTGAAGATTCGAAATGTTAATTTTTTTCGTTAGTTTATTCACAATTGTGTCAGACGGACCTTACATTCTATTATTACTGTGTCTTAATATTTTTTTTGAAGCAACATACTCAGTGATAAATTTTGTAGAAATCAATTTCAATACTTTTAACTACTTACTCAAAATAAATAAATAAATACTTTTTACCTGTTGTGAGGCCCTTCATTTATAAGATGACCGATTTATTCATGCGACAATTATTCTAGGTTTTTTCGGCTTGAACACATAATTATTCTTGTTATTACTACTTGTAATTAGTAAATACTAATAGCAGAGATGGTTTCATATAAGTTATTGTAAACGATTAGATATCTGTATCAAACAAAATTTTGGTACAATAAATAGTATCACTTGTAAGCCCTATAAATTAAAGAATTAAAGTTGGTTTAGTTTGTCGAAAATAAAAGTTTTTCCTTATACATTTGCATTAGTCAAACTCTGTCTCTTATGTAATAAAAAAAAAAAGGAAAATTATAGGAACTGTGTAACAATAAATACAAAACGGACGATATATTTGTGATCTAGTTTAGTTAAATTTAAATATCATCCTAGAACTCAAACCAAACCGTGTTAAGTTACAAGTTACAACTAACAATTAAGAAGATAAAAAGGCAGAGGTAGATAAAAGATGGAGGTGGATTAATAAGTCGTGTGTTACAAGTTACAACTAACAATTAAGAAGATAAAAGGCAGAGGTAGATAAAAGATGGAGGTGGATTAATAAGTCGTGTAGATAAAAGATGGAGGTGGATTAATAAGTCGTGATTAGGCGGGATTGGTATAATTTTTTGTTGAACTTGACCAGATTCCAAATATAGACATTTTGAATTGATCGGCAATCACAAGAAGTGAGGGCATATCCGTCTTTTCATACACAACCAGACTTCCAACCTCTGTTAGCACCTTCCGATATCGCTACACAATAGTCAATACAGAGAGAGAGAGAGAGAGAGAAACGACTGCCACGACTGAGACTAGAAAGCACAGACGAGCCCAAACCAAACAAACAAGAAATATAAAAAAATAAAAAAAGAACGGAAAAAGAAAAACGAAAAGGGAAGGAAAACTTTCGGAGAAGTGTTGCATTTTCTCAATTTTCGATTCACTCCCAATTTCTGCAGATCTGATTTTCTTCGCGAGTTTTCGAATTCCAGAATTTTCAACTCCGACGAAAACCCTAGAGAGATGTTCCGATTGGAGCAGGAGAAGATCCGAAAACGAATTTGATTTCCGACTTCTTTTTCTTCTAGTCGTTGAATTCATTATCAACTACAATTATAACTCTTAGGGTTTGACATGGCCGACGCTCTTTCAGTGATTCCCGCGTCTGTGCTCCGCAACCTCGCGGACAAGCTCTATGAGAAGCGCAAGAATGCTGCTCTTGAGGTGTCTTTCTTGCTTCGTTCTTTTTGGTTTCTAGGGTTTCGATAGATCTTGAATTGAATTGTATGAATTTGTTGTATTCATATGCGTGGGCGTTTATGCATAGGTTGAGGGAATTGTGAAACAGCTCACAACGGCTGGGGATCATGATAAGATTACCGCGGTGATCAACTTGCTCACTACGGAATTCACTTATTCACCGCAAGCGAATCACAGGAAGGTATTGAAGTGAATGTTTACCAGTGGCGGACTCATTGAAAGTTCACTTTGCTTGGTCCTATTTTTGATCTTGTTGTAAGTTTCAAATGCGCGAATCTTGAATCTTTTTGTTGCATTTTTTGTATAGGGGGGATTGATAGGATTAGCTGCTGCAACAGTTGGGTTGACCAGTGAAGCGGCTCAGCATCTTGAGGTACAAATTGATAATTTGTTTTCACAATCAAGTTTATGCATGGATCTTTGTTATGTATGGACAATAGGAATTTTATTTTGGTAGTTACATGTATAACTAAGCTCCTAAGGTAGTTTGTAGCAAGGAATATAAGCAGGATGCTTAAATTTGCTAATTAAAATTATCAATACGTATGATCACAATGTGCTAAGCCCTCACTCTAGATGACTGAAACACTGAGCTTGTAACCCAGAATAATTTTCCTGTAGTGCTTTTCGATAGGTGGAAGTGAAGATTGATCTAATGATGTTAAAGTTGTTATAATTCTGGCCATAGAGTTCCAAAGCTATTTTAGGCTAAAGCATGATGTCATATTTTGGTTACTTACATTTTGATAAATACCAGTTTCAAAGCTATTTCTATGCATTTCTGACTCAACTTAAATGCCAAATTCTTCTTTATTGTTATTGAATATTTATTTTGCTTCTGATTTACCCTGCCAGCAAATTGTGCCTCCTGTTCTTAATTCCTTTTCTGACCAAGATAGCAGAGTTCGTTATTATGCTTGTGAAGCTCTATATAACATTGCAAAGGTGAGAGATTAGCTGGCTGACCTATTAATTAATTATGGCGTTTTCCCTGACCTGGGTTTGTTATAATTTTTTTTTTTTTGGTGATCAGGTTGTTAGAGGAGATTTTATCATCTTCTTTAATCAGATATTTGATGCCTTGTGTAAGCTCTCAGCAGACTCAGATGCTAATGTACAAAGTGCTGCTCATCTTTTAGATCGGCTTGTAAAGGTAACATTTAAAACTCCCTCCTTTCTCATCTACAAAAAGTAAAGCAAAACCAAGAGTCCACCTCTAAGTTATCATCTGTTTCCAATTGATTGTGTTCAAGCTAGGGCATTTATTTCTGATATATTAATTCTTTCTATATACTGAAGCAGGATATTGTTACTGAAAGTGATCAATTCAGGTGCGTAATATTCTTGATCTGGTTCCAGATTTGTGACTCTCAGGACATTTATACAATACTTGCAATAATTCTGTTTTTCTGTTTTTCCCCTTCCTCAGCATCGAAGAATTTATACCATTGTTGAGGGAGCGTATGAATGTCCTAAATCCCTATGTCCGCCAGTTTTTGGTAGGATGGATCACTGTTTTAGACAGTGTTCCAGATATTGATATGCTGGGATTTCTTCCTGATTTCCTTGATGGTAAATTGTTTGTTATATTAAAAATTGATATGCTTCTTTCATTTTTTATTTTTTTATTCTAAGTGGATAACTCACAGTTTGCTGATAAATCTCAGGGTTGTTTAATATGTTAAGTGATTCAAGCCATGAGATAAGACAACAAGCTGATTCAGCACTTTCAGAGTTTCTCCAAGAGATCAAGAACTCCCCAGTGAGACTTCTTACTGTTAATGCACCAAATCTGCAAAGATTTCTGTAGTTTGTGTTTCCTAGTTGTTTTGTAGAACCTGTCCGAAGCATTTTCCTTTCCTCTCTCTCTCTCTCTCTATATATATATATATATATCTGTGTGTGTGTTTTTCACATAGTCCATTGGTCAAACCAATGATTCTCTTCACAAAGTAATGTAGAAACCCTTTTTTTTTTCTCTGTATGNTAATGTAGAAACCCCTTTTTTTTTTCTCTGTATGTAGTTCTGCGAGCTAGGAGTGCAGTAGGTGTGCATGTATTTTCCATGTAGTCTGTCAGTCAAACCAACATTCTCTTCTCAAAGTCATAGAGATATTCTTTTTTCCTCTTTTTTTGGGTAGGTTGAGCTAGGAGCACATGTCAAACCAGTGATTCTCTTCTCAGAGTAGCAGAGAGGTTCTTTTTCTTTTTCTAGTATGTAGCTCCATGAGTTAGGAGTGCATCATCGGGGCAGTGCTAAAACGAACATAGGATCGTCATCTTGGCTGTCTTCTTTTTTTCTCTTGTTTGTGTCTGGTCTGTGTGTGTAATTGAAAATTATGATATGTCGAAAATATGATCGATAAGTTTTAACTTTTGATGTAAACAAACAGTCACATGATGGTTCATCACTTTGTCAAGTTTTCTTCTTTTTTTAATATAAAACTACATATTTTGTTCATTTGTAATTTTCTGACTCAAGCAGTGCTACTCTTGAAGTCTGTAGATTATGGTCGCATGGCTGAAATACTGGTGCAGAGGGCCGCTTCTCCAGATGAATTTACTCGATTAACAGCTATCACATGGGTAAGTAATAGCAAAATATAGAAGTATTTTCTGCCTACTCAATGGTATCATTATTCTAGGGTTTGTATTGATGATTTTCTCGATATGCAGATAGATCATTGCTTTGTTTTACCTTTATTTTATTCGTAGTCTTATGCATGTGCTTCTTTGCTGTGCAGATAAATGAGTTCGTAAAACTTGGTGGGGACCAGCTTGTTCCCTACTATGCTGATATTCTGGGAGCGATTTTGCCCTGCATATCTGATAAAGAAGAGAAAATTAGAGTGGTAGATCAAATGACCTCTTCTTTTTACCACCCTATTTTATTCTCTTTTCTTTTTCCTTTTTTTGGGGGCAGGGGGAGATGATGGATTTTACCTGATTTCACTGCTTCTTGGGGTTTTTTTTTTCACTGAATTCATTTTTCCCACTCACCTAAAGTCATATCTGATAAAGAAGAGAAAATTAGAGTGGTAGGTCAAATGACCTCTTCTTTTTACCACCCTATTTTATTCTCTTTTCTTTTTCCTTTTTTTGCGGGCAGGGGGAGATGATGGATTTTACCTGATTTCACTGCTTCTTGGGGTTTTTTTTTTTCACTGAATTCATTTTTCCCACTCACCTAAAGGTTGCTCGTGAAACCAATGAAGAGCTTCGTGCCATTAAGGCTGATCCGGCTGAAGGATTTGATGTTGGAGCAATCCTCTCTATTGCAAGGAGGTGTAGTTTTTTTAACCAAAACAAGAGTCTTTCTGCTTGTTGTGGAGCTATAGGATTTGTCCATTTTTCAAGTTGTGTTTTTTATCTTCATGCTAGAAGGTTACCGTGCTGAATGATTTTCTGGTGGTTTCTGGTATTTTCTGATCAGGCAATTATCAAGTGAATGGGAGGCTACTCGAATTGAAGCATTGCACTGGATTTCAAACCTTCTAAACAGACATCGCGCTGAGGTAAATGGGTACTTGTTTGCCAATTGCATGTACATCTACCCGCATGATTGTTTCCTACCTTTTGTGCGCAATCTTTATTTTGGGGAGGAACCAATTGAACTTTTCTCAAAATTAAGTTGAATGACTTGATTTCTCAAAAGGCTTGTGTCAGTTTAATGTAATATCAGTATGCTCTCTTTTCTTTTCTGTTTTATTACAGTTCTAGAGATGGCATGCATTTTTCTGCTTCTATATTTAGCTAGTATATTATTTTGTAAACAAGAGTTTTAACTAGGTTTTATTATTAATTTGTTTATTTTTGTTACAATAAGCAGCTGTATAGGTCCCAAGTCTCAATTACTGGCAGATAGAGTGACAATATCTTTTCCTCCCATTTTTCTGTTGTTATCTAAAGGACATGACCCATGATGCTTGTGAAACTAGATTTAATGCAATGTCAAATTCAGATAAATATAAAGTATGCAACAACAACATGCCTCTGGATAAATTGTAATATGAAATTAGTTTTACCAATTGTCAAGTTCTCAGGTCATTGATTGCTCTTGTATTTCGTTTTTTTTTTTTGTGAGTTCGGATTTTAGCTAAGTGTGTGGGCAATGGTTTATTTGTTGTACCATGAGTTTCTCTCTTTCTTTCTTTTTCTTTTTTTTACCCCTTTCCTGAGCCTGTATTTTTTGTCAATAATATTAGATTTTACCTAAAACAGGTTTTAACCTTTCTGAACGACATATTTGACACCCTTTTGGAAGCACTTTCAGATCCTTCTGATGAGGTAATCCTCATATCCTGATGGATATTTTTCTCTCTTGTTGTATCTTCTAATCTATTTTCATTGTCATTAAAATTTGGATGACAATCATTTTTCTATTGGTGGTATTGTCAACCACCATTATGGGCTTTACCTGTCTCCTAGCACGTAACTATGTAAGAATGTAGCTTATTGATTACTTTATGGTGTCCAGAAACACCCATATTGAAAAGCTAACTGACCAGAGACATGTTGAATGCCATTTATGTGGGTATCTAATGTTTCAAGTCTGGATTTATGTCCAGGTGGTTCTTCTGGTTCTTGAGGTTCACGCATGCATAGCAAAAGATCCACAACACTTCCGCCAGCTTGTCGTGTTCCTTGTGCATAATTTCCGGGTAGATAATTCTCTTCTGGAGAAGTGAGTCTCTCTCTCTCTCTCTCTCTCTCTCCCCATGCTCTAGCTAGTCTTTCCAATTGTAGCTGTGAAAATGTGTTATGTTTCTTGTTTTGACTCTGTTATTTCTTTTTTCTCCCAAGGCGTGGTGCTTTGATAATTCGCCGACTCTGTGTGCTTTTAGACGCTGAAAGGGTGTACCGAGAACTTTCTACTATACTAGAAGGAGAGTCAGACCTGGATTTTGCATCTATTATGGTTCAGGTTGTTATTTATCAGACAATACGAGACAATATGCATGAACAACTAAATGAAATGATTGTTTGCTTAGGGCTTTATTTTTCAGTTGAAATGAAGTTTGTACATCCTAGTGCCTACAATTAAAATGTTTTGTTTTAACCGAGGCACTGAACAAGACCAATGCTTCTAAAATGCTTTTATTTACTTCAGTTGTACATATACTTTTTTTTTTTTCAACAGTTCTGTCTTCTGTGTGCTTTTTAGCCTTACATTTATATATTCATTTTTTCCTTTCTTTGTTCAGGCTTTGAACTTGATTTTACTTACATCCTCCGAGTTGTCTGAGCTTAGAGATCTTCTGAAACAATCACTTGTGAATCCTTCTGGGAAGGACTTATTTGTTTCTTTATATGCTTCATGGTGCCACTCACCCATGGCAATTATTAGCCTCTGCTTGTTAGCTCAGGTAATGTTCTAGAGCTTTGTCACCCCATGGTCACCCCTTTCATTTCAAAATATGTTTGTGTGTGTGCTTGTGCTCTGATTTCTTGAATACGTTCTGTTGGTTTTATTGTCAGACATATCAGCATGCAAGTACTGTGATCCAGTCTCTGGTGGAGGAAGATATTAATGTCAAATTTTTGGTCCAGCTGGATAAGTTGATTCGGTTACTGGAAACTCCGATCTTTGCATATCTTAGATTACAGGTGCAGAATTGAAATGTATTTGAATTGATTTTTCCCTTGCAAATATTGTTTGCTTTAGTATCTGCTTCTAACAAAGGCTTTTTTTCCATTTGTTTGTCCTCTTGTTACACTTGAATGTTTAGTAGCAACTTTATCATTTGGCCAACAAACAAAATGTTTTATCGCAATGGCTATCAGTTTTATACAGAATGGTTGTAGTGTCATTTTATGTTGCCTGCATTTGCTTTCTCAAAATGGGATATAAGTCTGAGTGCCTGAACTGTCTTTTGGTTCTTGCAGCTTCTTGAACCAGGAAGACATATATGGTTGTTAAAATCCTTGTATGGTCTTCTGATGTTGCTTCCCCAGGTATGAACCAAGAGTTCTTCATTTTCCTTCTTTTTGCTGATTGTATTAATAATAACTTCTATTAAGCAGAAATATGGAGTTCAAAACTTAAAAGATTTTTGGAATTCTTTCAAAGCTATGGCTCATGAGAGTTTTTGTTTTTTTAATTGGTAGCAATCATCTTCATATTGGTTATGTGTTAAAGTTTCATTGGGTACTTGATTGCAGCAAAGTGCCGCCTTTAAAGTTCTGCGGACTCGCTTAAAAACTGTACCTTCATACTCATTTAATGGTGAGCAACTCAGGCGAACTTCTTCAGGCAATCCCTATCAAATTCTACATCACATGCCTGGTGGATCACAGATTACTGAAGATGGTGACATAAACCCAGACAGTAAGTATTCCCATCATGGAATTAACTTCGCTTTAAGACTACAGCAGTTTGAGCAAATGCAGCAGCAGCATCGTCTACATGCAAAAGCTCAGGCACAATCTTACAGCCATTCCACATCTTCTTCGATGCCAAAGGTCTGTTGTGCTTTTTTCTCTTGAGAATATCATTATGTCTGTTGAACTTGTGATTTAGTAGCATTTTTTTGTGGGAGCTGTTTTGGCAGCAGGGGTCATGCGCCTGCTGCAAAAATTCGGATAGGGCACTGTTGCTGTTGTTTTTCTTATTAAGCTAGCACTTGTTATTCACTCATACTATTTAATAATTACCTTGATGCTTTATTTTCACTCATGTGTGCTGTAAATCTGCCATGCTGTGGTTGGAATTACATTTTGCTGCTTGCTGTACATGCAGGATGTGCAAAGACCTGAAGACCACAGCCGATCTCCTCCACCAGATGTGAATAGGTCTTCTTCCAGATCTAGGAGGGCCCCGGGGCAGTTACAATTATAACGTTGCTGCCTCTGAACTCTTGCGGAGGCTAATATGTACTCATCTCAGCAAGCATAGGAGTCATGGATGGGATCTGGTATAGTTTGTAAAATTGTATATCGTAGTAGTTTGTTGTCAAACTCATGGAGGTTGGGATGGTGAAAATTGGGTTTTGAATTGAGATGAGCTCAGTAATAGCAAGCTATTCTTTTGACTTCTGTAAGCGGGATGTGCCCATGTGGTTCTGTTATTTTTTATTGAAAACCACGTGGGGGTAGAGGGAGATATTTCATTTAGAAGAAGCAGTTTGTTTTCTTGATATCTGTTACAGCAATCTTATAAAGTAGTAAGTCGAGCTACTCCATCTTCATGTACACCTTGATCCTGAAAATGATTAAAAAAAAAAAGGAAAGTTTAATGTGTAGATATTAATTGATTTACTTGTGTTTTTTCATCAAACACTGTTTCTTGTGAATATGTATTCATTCATTATTGCGAATGTTTTAAAAGTACTAATAAGATTTGTGTATGAAAGTTTAATGCTTGGGCTTTGCGCAACTTTTAAGATTATTGAAAATACCAGTTTTTCTGTTTTTGTGGACAATGCTTCATCAGCAGATGCATCGTTTGAAATCAAGAATAGGTTTTAGCAGGTGATGCCAGTGACTTAGACTTTGTAAAGCCTAATTTCCGTATCTTACTGGTTTCTTTTATTCTTGTTTTACACTGGTTCACTTGTGTCGAATTTTTTATGTCTATTTGCTACGCATTTTCCAATATGTTCTTTTATTTCTCCCAAGGACATCACAGTCCGCTGTAGCAAATCTCATCCGGATTCTTAAATCGACTCCCGGCAGCGGAATGTTTTATTTTTGTTTTACGACAACGGCAATTGTAATAATATATAATCTCACTACTCCTACTCAATGACACCGTCTAATCCGGCAGCGGAATTATTCATACCACTCACAAGTGGAACTTCTGTTCCGAACTATCCTGCACGGATTTGATTTTTTTTTTTTTTTGCCTTATTATAGTTAAATTTTCTCATTTCATCAATTCAATTTTTATCTTAACTTCAATTTGACGTTTGATTCATCAAATTTCTATTAAATTCAAAAATTTTATATTATTTTTAAAATTATATATCTCTCTTTATAACTATATCACTCAAAATAGTGATCACTCAAAATGAAATTCTAAAATTCTAAATAATAGATAAAATTGAAGGTGTAAAGTTTGATTTTTTTTTTTTGCCTTATTATAGTTAAATTTTCTCATTTCATCAATTCAATTTTTATCTTAATTTCAATTTGACGTTTGATTCATCAAATTTCTATTAAATTCAAAAATTTTACATTATTTTTAAAATTATATATCTCTCTTTATATCTATATCACTCAAAATAGAGATCACTCAAAATGAAATTCTAAAATTTTAAATAATAGATAAAATTGAAGGTGTAAAGTTTGAAAAAGACAAAGTAACAAAATTTAACTTAATGAGACAAAATAAAATAAGTTAGTTTTAGAGAATAATACTAGTATTAAAGCCCGCGTTAAACAGCATTGAAATATATTACAAACCCCAAACCAAATTGTTCATCTGGTTGGAATCGCGACCACCACAGTACATAAGTTATTTGGTTTCTGTGAAGCAATTTCACAACCGCTCCTCCGATTTGCGGACCACCTAGTTGAAGTCGGTTTCTACTCTCTACACCTTCCCACTCAGCCTCTTTCCTTTACCGCCACGTGTCCTCGTAACCTTAACCTCTCAAAACGACAACGCGCCAAGCTTTGCCGTTATGCTTCAAAAAACTGCAAATAAAAACCCCCAAACCATATTGTTGATTTGGTTGGAATCGCAACCCGCTGTTCTCAAAATGGCCAACAGAAATAAAAAAAGAAATGAATGTGAGGGGAAACAGGAGAAACATGACGATGGCAAGGGGCGTAAAATAACCGTAAAAGCAGGGGCCAAAAAGAAAGAGTAACCAACTCGGCCCAACTAACCCTACTAACTACAATAACATGTGACTAAACAAAATGAAGGCACGGGCAAAACGATCTTTTTCAAACCGTGTTTTAGTATATATATATAGAATTTACGCCAATAAGCCTAATGTTTATTATTATTCTGAGCATCACCGTATTTACATATACAATATACATAATCTACAATCGATACAAAGAGTAGAAAGCCAAAAACTTCGCCTGGCGGCACCGAAATTATGAACAACCGTTACTTGATCAGATAAAACAGCTAAACAAGGCACTGATATGGTGTTTACAAAGCATATATTTTCTCAAGGTCGGAGTTATAGTCATCATCATCAAGATCTGAGATATTTGCCGAGTAGACAGACCAAGAGAAGGACTTGCTTCCACTGGCTCTTCTGATGCGCCTCTGAGAGTCACGCCGGAAAGCCCCAAAGTGTTGTCGGAAAACAAAATAGCACATGCTTGCAAGAGTTCCAACAAGGATTGGTGCTCCCACAAGGGTTATTGTAATTGCCATCCATGAACTCCCCTCCCCAACAACCACAAAAGCTATTGACAGAAAAGCCCCACAAGTGCAAGCGCAGGCAGCCCACATTAGTTTGTTAACGACTGACACAAGTTGCTTCTGAGCGCTTGTCTCCCAGGCCACCAAAGTTATCTGAACCACAACAACTGCTAGAGAAATGAAAAGAGATGTAGCATTCAATAGGTAGAACACTTTGAAACCAACTTCATCAGCTATGTTAGCCTTCCCTGCTTCCCGTCCCCCCTTCACATATTGGCCAGGCAAGTTAAACATGGCCAAGAAGGCTATCGATGCAAAAAGAACAGCAACTACTGTGATAGAATTGGTAGTGTTCTGGACAGCTTCTCTATGAAGTTTCTTTAGTTCTTTGGCAATACCAGAAACTCGTCGCCGAGTTGTTTCATTTTGTATTAGCTGCGATTGCACCTCATGCCTAATATCGCTCACAGTTCTCTTGAGTTCCATTGCTTCGTCCACTTGGCCAACATGTCTTGCATGCTTGGCACCAACTTCCGCTAGTGCTTCTTTGATTTCCAATGCAGATTCTCCGTACTGTAGTTTATCTGCCAAATCCATTGCAGTTTCATTCTGATTATTAATGGCGTTGACATCAACAGACGTATAGCTCAACAAAAGGCTCAATATCTGAAAGAAAGAGAATAAAACATCAACAAAGGAATAAAAACACAAAATTTATACATAAGGAAACACAGACACAAACACAAACAATTGTTTCACTCCGGAGCATTAAGTCAAAAATAGACTTTGCGGATGTAATATTATATTTCTATGTTCCTCTAAAAACCTCCTGGTTCCTCACCAAAGAAGATAAATATGAACTCTTTCAATGAGACTTCTGATGAGGACACAGGCTCCCTATATAGCCAGAGGGTGGACAAACAATGAGGATAACTTAAAATTTTACTAAATAGGTAGCTCCTAATTGGTATATTCTCATATAAGTCCTCATCATTCATCATAAATCTCTGTCATCTTGCATCTTCTCTATAAGCCCCACACATTTCATAGTATATAACCTATGTCCAAATCAGACACAGATATCCCTAGGTTTCATGCGAATGAAATATCTCCCGGTACAAGCAACAAATAAAAGCAATACGAGGCAGAAATAGTTAATGACTAGGATTTCATGAGCCAATATGTTTTCATCCTAAATAGAACGTCAATATGTATAAATACTAGAATGGCAGAAATAATTAATGAACAAGAAGATAGAATGTCAAAGATACCTGTGGACGGCATTTCCTTGTGGCCATATGCACAGCTGTATTTCCCTTCTTGTCACGTTCATTTAGTATAGAGTGGTCAGCAAGTAATATCTCCTCTACAATCGAAAGACACTGACCCTTTACAGCCATATGGAGTGCAGTTTGACCCTTTTTATCTTTTATACAGACTATTCCTGGATCTCGATCTATAAGTGCTTTCCCAATACGGAGGTGGCCATACCTTGCAGCTGTATGTAATGCAGTTTTACCATTTTTCCTTACAATCCACATTGAGCTGATGTCGGCATCCAATATGGCGTTGACTACATCCAAATGGTCCTGAACGGCAGCTGCATAAAGAGGGCTAGTGTTTGACGAGTCACACAGTTTACAAAGCTCAGGCCAAATTCCCACCAGTGCCTTCACAATACCTGAATAACAACAGTCAATAACATATTCCAAAGAAAAATATAAAATGAAGTAAGAAGCACTTTCACCACCATGGTGATTGTAGTATATGTATGGCACGAACAAATACAGAACTCAACTTTCCTTTTTTGGGTACACATACAAAAATCAACTTCAAATGACCAAAGTGTTGTAAATTTCCTATATTTTAAACCTCTAGTATATATTATAGTAGCATATTTTGAACTCTAAATTGAAGCAAGATAAATGTCATTATACTGCAAATAGTTCAATTACATGAGATGAGAATAATATAACACAAATTATTTAGGTCTTAACACAGAACAACACTTCAGCTTGCAGTGCAAAGAATTCGATTCTCTTACAAAGGACCACACAAGCAATTTGCTGACACTGGACAACAATCCGGTTAATCCAATTTCAAATATTTATATTAGGGAATATCAGACTATTTCCCAATAACCCATTTCAAGAAGTCGAGCAATCTTTTTTTTGCCAGAGAAACCAAGCAATTTTTTTTTTTGGTCAAAGAAACCAAGCAATTCAATCCAATAAATTATCAACACACAGAAGCACAGAGACAGTTGGAGAGCAATACCCAAATGGCCACGCTTAGCGGCAACATGAAAGGGGTCCATATCATGCTTGGACCTGATCTTGACAATCTCAATATCACAGAACTTGAGCAGGTAACTGAACACCTCCACCAGATTATTCTCAGCGGTCACGTACAGGGCAGTCTCGCCTGCATCGTTCTTCATCGCCATCAGATCAGAGACAGTGGACCCATCTGAGGGCTCGTCCTTGGTGAGCTTATGCACCAGCTGGGTCAGTGACTCAAGGTCGCCGGATCGAACGGCCGAGAAGAAAGACTGGTGGGTTATGAAACGCAGAGACTTTGATTCCATCACGATTCGAGTGAGATGAAAATACTCACTCTTTCAATGAGACTCTCAGTTTTCTTTCATCAAAATACAGAAGGGAGTTAAAAGATGAACTTTTTGTATTTGTTTCTACCTCTAGAAATTAGAAAAGTTGTGTTTCTTCTCTCTCTGTGTTTGAGAATTGATTGATTAATGGTGTATGCTCTTTCTTTTCCTTTCTTATGGCCAGAGATTGATTCATGGTGTAAAGTGGGGTCTTTTGAGGAGGACATCATGTGAAGGGGTTGACTGTTGCGAGCTTAAGATTGCTTTAATTTCTAAGTCAAAACAGGAGTGCAATTTTCCTCTTAGGCTTGCCCATAATTACCGTATATAATTGAGTTCATTACTATTTTTTGGTCAAGAGTTCATTAAAGAAATATATCTAACACTGAAAAAAAAAAAATTTAATATATATAACATCACTATACTACACTTATCATAAACATTCATATATTTAACACTAAAAAAACAAAAATAAAAATCTTATCTAATCCAATTATTGATGTAACATATTTGGGATCATTTGGTTTGAAATTTTATCATTACCCTCTAAATATGCAAGGATTCATAGAAAATACAATATTAAGAAACCAAACAAAAAAAGAAAAATTGGCATGTTCGTTTATTTATTAGAGAAATTGAGAAGGATTTTTGTGTTAAAATTAGTTTGCTTGAGTTAATTATTATGGCGAAGAGAATAATAACCACCTAAAAACAAAAACATATAAAAAAGTTTGTTTAGTGGGTAACGCGTGGGATCCATGAGTCATTGAGTTGGTGTGTAGTGTGTAATTACTGTAACGCGCAAATTTGGCGACAACAACAAACAACAACATTACAATGGAGTTTTTTAATTTAATTTTTGCTGGTAAACAAAACAACATATATAGAGAAAAAGAGGAGAGAGATTCAGTTGGATTCTGTTTTTGTTATGGCAGTCAGTTATTAATTCCTAACCAAACTCTCTATCTCTCTCATTTACTCACCCATTCTCATCTCGTATAATAAATAACACCTCTCATACCTGCAAGTCTGCAACAACAAAAATCCCAATTCCCAAACAAAATACCCAAATTCTGAATCTCACATTTTCCTTCTTCAATCTGGTTTTTTGAATTGGTTCTCTCTTCCAGAATCCAAATGGGTTTCAAATCTCTCTTCTCCCGGAAGAAGAAATCGAGCCCATCAACCACAGCCGGTACTCCAACCCCATTCACGATGGGCACACCGTCGCGATCTCCGTCCTTCAACATGCGCGCTCAGATTGCGGAGCTCAAGCAGGTCTTCAAGAAATTCGACGTGAACGGCGACGATAAGATCTCGGCGTCGGAGCTGGGAGCCATCATGGGCAGCCTGGGCCAGCCGTGCTCCGACGAAGAGCTCCGCAACATGATCCTGGAGGTGGACGGCGACGGCGACGGGTTCATCGACTTCAAGGAGTTCGTGGAGCTCAACACCAAAGGGGTCGACTCGGCGGAGGCGCTGGAGAATCTGAAGGACGCTTTCTCGGTGTACGACATCGACGGGAACGGGTCGATTTCGGCGGAGGAGTTGCACGAAGTGCTGAAGAGCTTGGGCGATGAGTGTTCGATTGCCGAGTGCAAGAAGATGATCAGTGGGGTCGACAGCGACGGCGACGGTATGATCAATTTTGATGAGTTCAAGGTGATGATGATGATGGGATCAGCTTCCGTTTGAACGTGATCAAATCCATTCGATCGATCTGACTTTCGACTAATTCGTCATCAACTATTGTTTAGAATATCTAGACTTCTCTTCTTTCTTTTTCATTGCTAGCTTTTTTATCATCTTCATCTTTGTATAATCATTTCATGTGTCGTTAATGGACTTCAAATTGGTCTATTGCTACTTTTGGAAACAAGTTTTCGTATTGGTTGGTACCAATTTTTTTGCCTTATGAAAACTGAAAAGGTTGATTAATGAATCCAAGTTGTTGCCAAAAACAAGCAAGGAAACGAATAAAACAGCGCAGCTTGTGTGTACTGAGCCCAATTTTCATGCTCTTTTGGGTATCCCTCACACCAAAATAACTGATTTTTCTTTAATATTTTTTCTTGGCTTATCTTGTACTTAATTTTCTTCTGTTACCAAATTTTATCACTCATTAGTGTTTTTATTTTAATAATATAAAACTATCATCATCACTAGCCATACCAATTCACGTATTGTTATTCCTTACAACAATAATATAAGGTTAAAATTTCATATAGAAGTAAATTGATAAAATTAAATTACAAAATTGAAAAACTCAAATGAAAGAGGAGTGCATGACGAGGGTAACAAATAAATAAACAACAATGGCACCTCCCTTATTTATTTATTTTGGTCATGTATATTAATTTTCTTAGAGGCAAAACTGAAATTAAAAACTTTAAAAAAATTAGTGGGTTAAGTGAGTAATATTTGTGTCAAATAGATATACGAAATCCCGAAATTATTCCCCATCAACACAACAACAACAATTTTCCATCGAAATTAATCCATAAAACCAAAATATCAAATTCTCTCGAGTTCTCAGCACTAGGACTGAAGTGGCTTGGCCATGGCAGCTTCCAAAATGGTAATGGCTTCTCTCACCGCCTTCCGGCCTTTTACTTGCGCCGCCTCAGCCTCAGTGTCCGCCTCAGTGTCTTATCCTGGGCGCTTGGTCCCACATCCACCTGACCTGATTAAGTGGGTCCGTAGGGAAGGAGGGTTCGTCCACGAGGCCGTGAAAATAGCTCAAGACACATCCTTTGGTCTTGGACTGGTGGCTTCTGAGGAAATTCCAAAAGGTTCTCAACTTATTGTTCTTCCCGAGCACGTACCGTTAAGATTTGGCTCTCTTGAATCGGAGGGTGGAGATGAGATTGATTCTGTTCTCGTCAATTTAGCTCGCCAAGTTCCCGGTAAGTGCTTTTGGCTTTCACATGCTCTCTTTATTAGTTTATGCTCATATTTTAGTGTATTGTAATGTACTATGCCTTTTGGTAAACGGGTATTTTGCATTTTGCTATCTTTCTTTTTAGTTTTGTTCGAAAGAACAATTTTACAATTAGGTTCCGTAGTGGAAGTATGGAACCTCTCATTTAGTTCAAAAGAGCTGTAAAGCTTGAACTTTGATGTACATGTATACTAAGTTGGAATTGAAGGACTGTTTCCATGGGATTTGAATGTTCAAGTCACTGGTGTAGCACATGGCATTCTGTCTTTATCTCCCTTATCAAAATGTCTCCTCAGTTGTAGATGTTCTTTAATGGGTTTTTTTCTCGAATGAAATTTTTGTGACAAATGTCTGCTAACATAAAATCCTAGTACTGCGGTATACCATTTAGGTTTTCTTTACTCTGCATAGGTTGGTAACTTAAAGTTTTGTACATTAGGCTGTACTGAGTTTTGAATATGAGTAAATTGGATACTGTGGAAGCATTTGGCAGAGGAACTATGGGCAATGAAATTGGGTTTGAAGCTTCTGCAAGAAAGAGCAAAAGTTGGATCCTTTTGGTGGCCGTACATCAGCAACCTCCCTGAAACATTTAGTGTGCCCATCTTCTTTCCTGGCGAGGACATAAAGAATTTGCAATATGCTCCACTTCTTTACCAGGTACCGTAATTGACCACATAAAAGAGATGGATTGGTCCTCTAGTTTACCATAAGTTACTCTCTGAGTTGCCTTCCATGCTGTTGGATATGCTTTGTCTCACACACATTTTGTTCTAACTTCAAGATATTAAATAAGAGAATCACTCCCTTCAAGTTGTCTCCTCATTCCTAGAATGGGGATTTAGACAATTCTGACACAGAGACGCGCCTTTATTTGAAGGCCATGTAATATAGCTTGTGTTAATATTCCTATCTTAATAACCACTTGATTTCCACAGCAAGGTTTGAAGTACGTAGTGATTTCTTGTTCCAGGTAAACAAGAGATGCAGATTTCTTCTTGATTTTGAACAAGAAGTCAACCGTGCTCTTGAAAATCTGAAACCCAATGATCACCCTTTTGGTGGACAAGCTGTGGATGCATCCTCCCTTGGATGGGCAATGTCAGCAGTTTCATCTCGGGCATTCCGCTTATATGGTAAAAAGCTTCCAAATGGGATCTACGATGAGGTCCCCATGATGCTTCCTCTCATCGATATGTGCAACCATAGTTTCAAGCCAAATGCCCTAATAGTTCAGGACCAAGATGACAGGAACAAGAAGATGCTAGTAAAGGTTTTATTTGTTTTATGTTTCTTTAATTTCATTCAAAAATTCTCTAAGCCATTAATTGTAAAGGAAAATGACATTGAAATCACAGTTTTGTTTACTCAGTGATGATTCTCTCTCATTCCAGGTTGTGGCAGAAACAATGATCAAGCAGAATGATTGTTTAGTACTTAACTATGGCTGTTTAAACAATGATCTTTTCCTACTTGATTATGGATTTGTGATACCTTCAAACCCCTATGATTGTATTGAGCTCAAATACGATGGGGCACTTTTGGATGCTGCAAGTATGGCTGCTGGAGTATCCTCACCCAGCTTCTCTGCACCATCTCCATGGCAAAAAGCAATATTATGCCACCTAAAGTTAGATGGGGAGGCTCCTCTTCTTAAGGTGTCTGCTTCCCTGAAATTTTATTGTTGCTATTATCTTGCATTATAATTTGGTTAAATCTATGAATGTTCACTATGAGTAGTAGCAAGCTTTAATCCTATCATTTCTCAGTTTTGGTATGAAGAAAAATTCTGATAGGTTGCATCTGAGGAAAATGGCTTATTGGCTTGAAGTAAGTCACATGGATGTTATCTATTTTTTTGGTTAAATGCCCTCCAAATATTATGCAGAATTTAAGTAAATTTAAAGTGGTCATCAACTTTTATGACTTGTGCTGGATGTTTTACAATGCCTTTTCTCTTTTTCTCAATTTCTAAAACCAAACCACCAGCGGAATTTTTCTGGGGGATTCTGTCTCAAATCCTAGTCCCGAGTACTTAATTTTTGAACTTTCCATGGTCCATAAGCATAGTTAGAGATGTAACCTTCTTATCAGATTGATCATGTTAATTGTAGTTAAATTATCAAAGACTTACCTCTTTATAATTCCTGGTGCACAAGTTCTTATAATTTAACGATGTCTTTTCATTTGCCTGACAGGTATGCTTAGGAGGTCAGGAATTGGTTGAGGGACGCTTGTTGGCAGCCTTAAGAGTTGTTCTTGCCAGTGACATAGAAACAGTGCAGAAGCATGATTTAAATATACTTAAATCTATACTAGTCGAAGCTCCCCTTGGTATTGCAAATGAAATAGCTGCTTTTCGTACCATTATTGCGCTATGTGTGATTGCACTGGGACACTTCCCTACCAAAATCATGGAGGATGAATCCATGTTAAAAAAGGCTGTTTCAGATTCTACTGAGTCTGCTGTCCAGTTCAGAATCCAGAAGAAAACTGTCATTATAGACGTGATGAGAGATCTCACAAGGAGGGTGAAGTTACTGACATCAAAAGAAACAGCCACTGCTCAAGGCTAAGTTGCAATGGTAGAGGAATCCGGAATCATTCAAAATCTGGCATGTTTGCTCAAAAATCTCTTAACTCATGTTTTCTGCTGCTTTGTTTTACAATATCTTCCTGCTCACTAGTAATTTGAGTATTATGGTCCTAGAATGGTTTTCGCTAGCATTAATCACAGATTGTTTGTCTTTAAATAGTTTCTTGTACTGAATAAGTCAATGTAATTCCTTCTGTAGGATATAATGGCTTAAAACTCATGATATATTATTTTTTTTACTTCGAATATAATTGATGACGTTAGGAGGAGAAATGTATGGATGGAATTCTTTCACTAGTTAGGATGGCCCTGAAATGTCTCTTCAGGAACTCTTGTAGCTGTTTTTCGTTTCTCTGAATGTTAGATCTAAAACTGACTTATGAAGGGCCTTTTCCTACAGCGTATGAATTTACCAGTTAAACTATGCTTGAATATGTCGGAACATCGAAGACAACAGGTTTAACTACAATGGTTGGTATCGATAGGTGAAGGGCCTTTTCCTACAGCGTATGAATTTACCAGTTAAACTATGCTTGAATATGTCGGAACATCGAAGACAACAGGTTTAACTACAATGGTTTGTATCGATAGGGGTTAGGTCACTTGAGGTTTTAGAACAATAATACACACGCACGTCTTTAACCACAGTAAATATAAGAATAAAATTGGGAGGGAAATTATTCTAAGATGTTTATTCATAGATAAAGAATATTCTCAGTTGGGATAGGTGTTACAGACGGCATATAAATAAGAGTTGCAATGATTTTTCTTTTTTTCTTTTTGTGTGGTCGAACTGCAACGTTATATACGTGAAAACAAAAGACAGAATAATTCTCAACAACTGAATATATTGTGCATGTGCGTGACAAACAGTCACTTTTAGACGGAGTCTAATGGTGAAACAAAAATATATCATCCTAACTGCAAAACTTTTAGGAACCCTAAATCATAGATATAAACTGATGAGAAACGATGAGACCAAATAAGTAGAAACAAGATTGTTTTCACCATAACTTTGAGTTACCAACTCCTACGCCAACGATATGTACAACTAAAGTAGAACCCCAAAACACCAAATACTGGTTGGTGTGATAGAAACTAGAAAAGAAGAAGCAAAAAAAAAAAGTTGTAAAGCGTTGGCAGCATGCAGGGCAAGTGCTATGCAGCCAATCCGAGCGGCGAACGGGAGCGCTGCCGAGTAATCTCATGAAGAAGCACACGTCTCATCTCCGATGGCTGCTGCAGAGATGGGTGCTTGATTTTCTCGAATTCTTGCTTGACCTTCATCACTTGGCTGTGGATTGGAACACCCATGTATCCCTCTTCATCCATGTTCCTGTTGTTGCTGCTGTTTTCGACTGTGTGGTTGTTTTGGTTGTTTTTGTGGTTGTGCTCCATGTCTATATGTATATCTATATCTATGTGCTCTGGCCAAAGGCTGTTCACAAAAAGACTCGCACGCTGTTGTTATTTGTCTTAGGGTGCCAAGAAATCACACGTTAGGCCTTGTGTATCTGTTTTCTTGAGGAGTTATGAACGTATTGAATACTATATATATGGAAACGAAACAAAGGAAAAGGACACGATTTGTTCATGAACAGTGAGAAAGGGAAGGTTTTTGCCAAAAGGAAGGTGCTGTGGCTCTCGCTCTGGCTGTGTCTAAGGCCAGTAACTCCAATTCGCTTCGTATGAATTAATCAAAATTTAGACGACTCTTAGGCGTGCCCACATGATTCTCTACCAAACTTGCCCCTTCTGCTTTAGTCAAAATTACCATACCGACCATGGTGGTTGGAGTCATTTTGACCCTTTTATTTAATTTTCTTTTGTTATTTATTTATTGTCTTATTGGTGGAGTGGGTCAATGCCCCCTTGTTTTCTTTGAAAACTATTGGGGGTAGGCATAGTCATGACCATAGGATGAATCGGTGGGCCACCAACTGATGGTAGGGATTAGATGCTGTGTTTAGAGAAGAGAGGTTTGAGTTGTAGTAAACCACACCCAATTCGATTAATCCAGGCACTTAATTTGGGTCATATTGGGTCAACGAACAAGGGCAAGTCCTAGAGAGAAGAGGATATAGATGATTGTGGGTGGCTGCTCAAGCCAACGGCCTTCCACACTGGTTTGAGGGATTTCTTCATTTGACTGGAATATAAAAATTAAACATGCACCAAACTTTGGTTATTAATGCATATAACTTTATCTGGCGTAGAATTATTCCCTTCCTTCCTTTCTCAAGAATTATAGGTCATAAGAGCAGTGATTTGGCTGCTAGTGTATCATGACTTGGCCTCAATATTGGATAGACACCACAAAATTATTGGCCATTTTTTGGGGGTTATGGTAATTATTCTCATCATACAAAGATTATGGCGATTATTTGGCCAAAATCCTTTGTCTTTTTTCATTATGAGACAGACAATCTGACATGGTCATGTTTCATAAACTGAAACTACTAGAAAGTTTCAAGCTTTATCCTTTCATGGATGATTCTTGTGGACTACATGAAAATGACGAATATGTTTTAACCTTTTGTCCCTAAATTTCTAGAGAAATATGGAATTCCAGAAGGTGGCCTCTCTCTTTGTTTGACTGGGCCTGGTCCATTTCTATGGAAAGATTAGTCTGCTTGGCAGGGCCCAAATTGAGTCCATGAAGATTCACTTGTTAAGGAAATTTATGGTTTAAAGCAACAAAATAAAAAGCTTAAATTTAGCTTTGATCGTACTATTTCCTGTAAATGTTAAGAGTATTACAAAAACCAACGCAAAAGATAATTTACTCTTAATTA
The DNA here is from genome assembly GCA_003254885.1 of Purshia tridentata. NCBI lineage: Eukaryota > Viridiplantae > Streptophyta > Magnoliopsida > Rosales > Rosaceae > Purshia > Purshia tridentata. The sequence continues at coordinate 2,585 of QANT01005697.1, read as the reverse complement.
CGACCATATGACCAAGAATATTATCTTTTTTTCATGCGAAATTTCAAATATATACTATTAATTACTCAATAAAACAACTTTTCCCTAATTGTGGGTTTAAAATCTCCCTGGACAAAATATGCTTATATTGTCACATCCATGAGTAAAGTTTACCATTTCGCTAGAAATTTTGGCTAAATGGATGTGTAATTACAGCTAGTGTTTTACTGTCACAATGAAATAAAAAATTGACATAATATTTCTTTTTTGTTTTCTTATTAAAAAAAAGGTCACCAGGCAATAATTTACAAAACAGACGTTATCCCAAATATGTGGTTTTCTTATATTAAGTAAATTAAAAATTAAGAGAGTTGAAGCATATTGAAGTCATCTCAACGAATGTGACAATCAAACAAATGTAAAAGCTTAACATCAATAAATAAAAATTAAATAAGATAAAGCATGGAAACACAGTTTGTCTATCCAGCGGTTTCAACCTTCACGTTTTTGATTGAGCTATTCTTATCGACATACACGAAAGAGGAGGACCCTGAGGACTTTCAGGATTGATACTTACTCACGTGCGGCGTAAACAAACGTAATGGTGCTCCGAATTTTTGACCAACTATATGGTTAATGGTTCAGGATTAACAAGTGGGGAAGGGGTTTTGGCCACACAAAAAAAAAAAAACAAGTGGGGAAGGGGTACGTGACGTGGCACTTCTGACATACGCTTTCGATTATACGGTTAAGTTCTTTTGTTTTTGTCGAAGGTCATACGGTTAAGTTGAGGCCTGAGTATATGACTGGTGTTTTGTCGGCTTGCAACGTGGTTCGTTCTCATTGCCACATCGTTACATGTAATTCTTCTCGGCTTCCTTTACTTTTGTTTTTAATAGAGAAATTGTTTTGTATAACTGCAACACTTAATAAATTGGTAAATATTATTATTATTGCTATACTTCAAAAGTATAAACTGTTATTTACTTATATTATAATAGACATCACATGACAATTCTACATTATATATAATAATATTTCCTTCGATTTCTTGTAGCTACCCAATTACGAAAAGAAGAGAATTAAGCTGGGCCTTGGTTTCAAATATCGAAATGGCCTTGTTTTTGGGCAGTGGATCTCTCTTATCAGTCCAAAACAAAACTAGGTACAAACGGGCCATGGCCCACCTTAGTGAGTGTGATTTTTGTGAAGGGAGTCTGACAAGCAGCAACCCAATAGAGAGAGCGGCCCATCTGGAACTCGATTCTTCTCTGTGTACACGTGGCTCTCAGGCTGCAGCTCCAAGCTCTACCCAATTTCTAACTAGTAATAAATTAATAATGAATGCTCTTCTCAACAGTGCATGACCCAGTATTAATTGCTAAATACTGTTTTTTAGAAAATGCATGTGACTTGTTCCTTTGAAGAAACGTGCCAATCAATGCTCTAAACTCTAAACTAATATTTCTTGCAATGTTATATTTTATTACTTGATTCACTGCCCAGTCAAGATGCTCAATCATGCATGTGAGTTGTTGGAAAAATAAATAAATGAACGTAAAAATAATTGCATTATTTTGGCTCAGAGAGTAAATAATTGCAAGTGTGTAAAAAATTCATGATCACATATTCCCATGTTACTATATGAGGCAAGACATTAAGTTTTTTATTTTATTGCAACAGTACATTAACCTCTAATAACTCGACTTAATTACCTAGCAATTTAATGCTTTTCTTATATTTATGAAAAAAAAAAAAAAACTTTAAGTGATCAAAATTGATGGCTTGGTAAAATCTGGTACTATATATCCCAATTAAGAAGAGGGTACTTACCCCAACAACTAAATGGGACACTACCCGAACCGTTGGATTTCATTGTAGGGTAGTGATCATGAAAATATTAAAAAANAAAAAAAAAAAAAAAAAAAAAAAAAAAAAGGAGGGGTGCCGGGGTGGTCCATGAAACTTTGAGTCTTTGATCATGCAGACATGCACCATCTCCTGGAAACAATATTGTATGCACTGCATTTACTCATTGGAGAACTTCCCATGTGACTTATGCTACATGATGGTGGCAAAGGTTTGAGACGACACTTTTCCTGGCTATTAAATATATATTCAATTTTGACATGCCCTACCTATCTTGGACCTCACCTAACAAAATTTTAGCTGGTGATATATCCAACTCCCAACTGTTTTAAAATTGTCCCATTACTAATCTTTGTAATTACAATTTAGTAGTTAGTACACACAAAAAAATCACATTTTGGTTGTTATGCTTAACATTAGACATGACAACGGGTCGTGTGTTTGTGGGTTATGATCAAACACCACACAAAGTACTCTTTAAATTAACTGATGAACACGATTCGTTAAGGTAATATGTGAATAAAAAGTCAACACAAACATGACATGAAAACTAACGAGCAAACAAGACACAATCCGTTTCACCTATTAAGAAAAATAAATATATATTTCTTCAACAAACAATTTAAATTAAATATATTATACTACATAAGTAAATACATTTTATTACATACATAAATACATTTTATTACATACATAAATACATAAATAAGATATGGCCAGTTCTACTTAAAACAAGT
>QANT01005696.1:0-27850 GCA_003254885.1 Purshia tridentata | reverse complement strand
AAATCAATTGTACTTTTGTCTTTATTGATATATATAGTAGGCTCAAAAATAAGTCGGACACACAAAGCAATACGGACCTTCCAACGCTCAAGCACTGACCAGTGGAATCAAAGCTTCAAATCCATTAACTATTGCGCAGTTATTGCACATCAAAACAAATCACATTAAAACAAAACAAAGAGGCACCTTAATCATTTTTTGATTTATGAACTGAAAAAGAGGGTATGATGCAAGAATGTTGTGAGCTAAATCATCATATATATATATATATGAAAATTCTTAAGTGGACGCTCGTTTGTGAATTTCTCTTGCCGACCAGTCAGCCCTCTTATCTATGGATCTGCTAAAATTCGCAAAAAAAAAAATTGCAAACATTTGCTCTTGAGAATGAACATATATATATATATATTATATATGCTGATGTGGGGTGGGAAAAGGCAAACAAGCATAACAATACAAGTCCTCCATAATTGATATGACCTATGCCTACAATCAAGTGCTGATATCATAGTTTCATTCACATGGTGATAAATCTAAATTCTAATTGGAAATATGTTAATTCATCGATATTTAATAGTTAAGAATATGATTATACGATAGAAAACATTTGGATCTCTTCTTATTTTTATTATATTTAATCATCCAATAGAAATGCGAAAATTCTCTACTCATATTGTTTAAGGTTTAAAATATATTATAATTCTTAAAATCTCTAATTAATGAGCTATATTTTTCAACTAGGAAATAAAGGTAACCAATTAATTAAGGCAACGAAGATAAACTAGATTCACACATATAATTCGTTTCCGTACAGAAGGGTCCATTGTTGTACTAAGTTTTGATGAGAAGTAATGATATATGGATCGAACTAAAGTTTCACTAGTCATCAGTGTAGGTCCTTTCTCTCAAAAACAATTAAAAAATAAAAAATGGCTCACACCATTTATTGAACTTCTTATTAATTACTGTCTGGTCCCGATCTGTTTTAAAGTTCATAGATTTGTTATAATTTGTCAGAATCATCGTCATACAAACATATTTGATAGGAAAAAATTTATATTCTAGTAGTAGAAACTATATAACCCGTAAATATTTAAGAGAGTGTTAATAGTTAATACTAATACTCAAATGGTTAAATTCAATAATAATTTGCTTAAACACAATTTAAGAGACAAAAACTCAGTATAATCTAAAACGATTAACACGGGCATGGTCCACAAACACAGATTGATGTCCTATCAATTTAGGCACGACAAGGCTAGAAGCCTAGAACCATTAATTTTATATTTTTTCAATTGATTTTGTCAATTTCGTATGAACAACAAAAACCAAAAGTAAATTAAAAAAAAAAGGGGAGAGAGAGAGAGAGAGAGATGGAACCTCTTGAACGAAGGATTCAAATTGAGGCTTGGAGAGGTCAGAGCTCAGAGCGTCGATGATCTCCTGTTCATGGTAGTTCGCCACTTTGATGAGGTTGTTCAGCTGCGAGGCTCTCCAGTCGTAGCTCTTGGTCTTGCCAGAGGTAAAGGTGGCTCTGAGCTCCTCCACCATCGCCGCCGCGTCTTTCGTATCGAACAGCACTCTCTCCACCTCCGTCTTCGTCGTCGCCGCCATCGCCACAGAGATCGATCGAGCGTGGGAGTCGAGAATATATGAGAAGGAAAGACTGAGAGTGGGGCGGGTCTGTGTACACAGTGTGTCTGTCTGTATCTGTATGTGCTTATAATTAAAAGTCACGCGCAAAAAACAAGCCTTACAATAGAGGCATAATATGTCTCTCTTTGTCTTGTGCTTTGGCTTAAAATGCTTTCTCACTTTGTTAGGTAAAGGTGACGTAGGTCTCTCTAATGGGAGTGTTACAAACGAGAGTGGATTCCTTATCCGGCTTTGGGTAACAGACGAGTATTCGATAAGAAATTTGTTCTCTGTTACACACTTTCAAGTTCGGGTCAGTGTCAGTGGCGCTTTCAGCTTGGATTTTATAAAATTTAGTCACTCAAATAATTTAATGACTAAAAGTATGCCACATAAATGGATTGTTATTTTATACTTAAAAAATATTTTTAGTATTATTATTTTTTTATAATCGTATGTTAACTAATGTAACATGTTTGTAGTTGTTGAATTATTTGAGTGGACTGGATGTTATGAAAGGCAGAGAAAATAATCCATTTCAGTGTATTGAAATTTTGTTCTTTCCAAACATGCATGTGAATTAACAATCAATATATGAATAATGTCGGTATCGTAGAATAACCCATTTTTTCGCAACAAAATTAGGGTGTAAACCCATTTTTAAATTTTTTCTAAACCTCTTTTAAGGCTTCTGATAAGAAAGAGCAAGAGTTTGAATTCTTGTTGTGGGTGCGAGAAATGTTCTATAAAATTATAATCCCTCACTCGACCCTTTAATATTACATTTATATAAGAAAAATAACTTATTTGAGAAAGATAAAACGAAAATCTCCACATCGAAATAAAAGGAGAAATATGTGCAACTAGGCTACACGGTCTTACGTGCAATGCGGATCAGAAACCAATTTGAAATAAAAAAAGTTTGAACAAAAATTGAGTTTTTCTTTTTTTGAACCATTTGTAGGTGTGTTTAATTTAAAATAATTGTTAGATTCCCATCATTTTTTTTTAGGAGGATGAATCCCAGTTTCCCAAAATGTGGTTGACCCAACTTTGCAACTTCTGGGCCTCTTGATTGAGATTTTGAGATTGGTGAAGTATATACATAATATAGTATTAGGTTAACGACTTGGTTGTTGCCAATGTGAAAAAATATATAACCCCTTTTGCATAGTCACATGGTAGTGAAAGATCAAAGTTAATAGATTATATTAAAAATAAATTAACAGCTTTGCTAGTGCCAGTCAACAACTACGCATGTGTGAGCTTCTTATTGCTATTCCATGCAGGTGGGAGTGGTATACAATAAGGGTAAGACAAAGACAACCTCCTGCTAGTTATTGAATCGCAACAGCAATATTATGCATGCTAATTGTGGTGTTAATTTGCTGTTATGGTGGTGTAGGTAGTTGATTACGTTTGCCTACCTCCTTCAACCAATTAAGTTCATTGTGTTGATGATCCAGATTGGCAAGTCGGTACAACAAAGTCTAACTATTATGTCTAGTTGTTTAAGTTTTTAGTTCTTCACACGCTTCACAATTATATACGCAACCTTCGATTACAAGTTAATTAACTAATGTTCTCCCTCACGTGACAGTAAAAGCCATTAAAATGGAGATGCAAATGACATATATATCTACTAATGGATCATAGTCATAGTCATAAATATAGTACGGAAAGTTAAAATTTTGTGATGTCTAGTATTGATCGACATGTTTTGTTTAAAAAAGAAAACAAAAGACAAAAAAAAAAAAAGTAGAACATATGCATTACTATATAGAAATATCCCCAAGATTTTTACATCTTAAACTGTGCCTTATTCCTGTTACAATACAAACAGATGATGTATTATATATGTAATATGTGTATTAGAGATGTTACACCGAAATCCCAATCTTTCCAAAAGCCAAGTAAGCATTCTTTAATTTTATTCAACACACCCTTTTTTAGGTTAGTCGATCTTGTTCAGAATATAATCAATCACTATTACGACACCAATAATGTTTTGAACGGCCGCGGTTATAAGGGTTAGCAGGTTGGCGATGACCATTTTCTTTATTAGGAAGACAACCCGGGTGAGGTCTGTTGGTCGTTTGCATGGATCAAGAACTCCAGGGTGTAGGAAGGCCCCCTTTGGGCTGCCACCTCTTGGCTCATTAGAACTACCATGCTAATGAGGAGCATAAAAAGGATGAATGGCTTCATGTTTGATAACCCCGTGAGTTGTTTTGCCTTGTCCAATATTTTTTGTACCTTTTTTGATACGAGTGTCTTGTTTAATGGTGGTGTGTGAGGTTATCAATTTTTATATGAGTTTTGGTTGTGGTTTTAAGTTTGAATTATAGGGTTTGAATTATAGGGTTCGAAAGTAAACTACAAATCTTCTATTACCAAAATTAATTACCTATCTTGCATGTGATAATCACCAATAACCATCTTGAAATAATGTCAATTTTACCCTTGCACGTGATTATCACGTGCAAGTCACGATAATTTTTTTTATTTGTTAAGTTGATAAAATTGACAATATTTGATTAATTGCAAGTTAAAGTAAACTACAAATCTTCTATTACCAAAATTANAAAATTAAAACTACAAAAACTAAAGTGGAAAAACATGAAAACTACATGATTGTAAAGTGTAATTGAGCCTTTTTTTAAGTGTAATTGAGAGGTTATAGTTCGCTACTGCAATAATTTAATTTTTTCAAATTTAGTTTAATTGTTGTATTTTACGATTTATATTCAATGGACTTTTCCTGATAGCTAGCCCATCTCATTAAAAATGATAAAACTATCTAGCTAGGCCCAATAGTTCTCTTTCTGCTAGGACTTCCAAATCCCAACTATGAAATGTGATCTCATTCAGGGTTTAGAATTGTGATCTCATGTAAACAGGAATGAAAAAGTATAAAATATTTTCTTTTCTTTTTTTGGCCAAAAGTATAAAATATTTTCAACTCTTCCTACTGAGTACTGAAAGATAAATCCAATTAAGTCACCAACCAAAAGGAAAAGGCTCGTATATAAGTTATAATATCTTCTGCTATATGCTTTGTTGCTTGGGGAAACGAAAAAGGTTTCCCATTATTTTACTATTTTAATTGATAAACATATTTAACTTAATTAATTACACTATGAAATACTTGATTATGTCTTTCTGTTTTTTATTTAAGGGAGGGGAGAGTCAAACTTGAACAAAGATAAATATTACTTAATCAATAACTAGTTGATAAAAATTTTATCGTGATAACTAAAAATTAATTAATTATTTATTATCCTTTGTCTTCTGATTTCATAAATTACTTTAATGATGATAGTGCATCACTAAAATTCACTATTTTAAAAGTATCCAAAATTTTTTTAAAATAAATTCTCCAAGTAATTTTTTCGCTCTAATTTGCTTTGTTGAAGTCCTCAGTTCTCTCCATTTTTTACACTGTCTGCAAAGGTATGATTTGCCTCTGGTAATGGACTCCTCTGTACATTTTATTTTTAATTTTTTTTCCAGCGGCATGCAATATAAGCAATGGGTTTGAGCATGATTCTCTCATAGCTTGTGCATAAGGAGAACTGGATGGAAGATGCAAAATTGAATTTATATAGATAGATAAAATGTTACACTACATATAGATAGATATCTACTGCTATAATCAAATCCACCAGAGATGCAGATCTTTTGTTTTTTTGTTTTCTCTAAACAAAACATGTCAATACTAGACATGGATCATAGCCATAAAGAGTAAAGTTAAAATTTTTTGAGTATTGATGGGGCTCTATGCATTGTCCATGTCTAGTATTGACATGTTTTGTTTAGAGAAAACAAAAAAAACAAAAGACAGAAAATAATAGGAAGTACTAGAACATATGCATTACTATATAGAAATATTCTCCAGATTTTTACATGCATCTTGAACTGCCCTTATTCCCATTACAATACAAACCAATGATGTGCTATATATGTGTATTAGAGATGTTGCACCAAAATCCCAATCTTTTAAAAAGCCAAGTAAGCATTCCTTAATTTTGTTCCACGCACCTAGTTTTGGGTTAGTTAGCATTAGTCAGAATATAATCAATGACTAGTACGACATCGAAAATGTTTTAAGCAACCACGATTATAAGGGTTAGCAGGTTGATGATGACCATTTTCTTTATTGGGAAGACAACCCGGATGAGGTCTTTCTGGCCGTTTGCATGGATCAAGAACTCCAGGGTGTAGAAAAGGTCCCCTGTGGGCTGCCACCTCTTGGCTCATTAGCACTACCATGCTAACGAGGAGCATAAAAAGAATGAATGGCTTCATGCTTGATGACCCCATGATTGTTGTGCTTTGTTCAATGTTCTTTTTTATCTTTTTTGATACAAGTATCTTGTTTAACAGTAGTGTGTGAGATTATCAATTTATATGAGTTTTGGATGCAGTTTTAAGTTTGAATTGTGGGGTTTGAAAGATTTATGTTGGTTTCTACAGTTTTATTTGTTTTTCTTCCTATTTTTTGCCTTTTAAGCCTTTGTTAGTAGGTTACAAATTATGTTTACAGCTCTCATAGTTTTTGCAATTTTCCATTTTAATCCACATAGTTTTAATTTTGACATTTATAGTTTATTTTAGTTTGCAATTAACCACATTTTCTTAATTTTATCTATCAAGCAAATAAAATGATGGCCTACCTAGCTTGCATGTGATAATCACCAATAATAATCTTGAAATGTCAATTTTACCCTTGCATACACGTGATTATCACATGCAAGTCACGATTTTTTTTATTTGTGAAATTGATAAAATTGACGATACCAATAATCATCTTGAAATGTCAATCTTACCCTTGCATACACGTGATTATCACATTCAAGTCACGATATTTTTTTATTTGTTAAATTGATAAAATTGAAGAAATTCGGTTAATTACACATTAAAATAAACTACAAGTCTTTTATTACCAAAATTAAAACTACAAAAACTAAAGTATAAAATCATGATTGTAAGTGTTATTCAACCCTTTTTTCAGTGTATTTAGAGGTTATAGTGGCTACTGCAATAGTTTTATTTTTTCAAATTTAGTTTAATTTTTTATTTTACTATTTTATGCCCACTTGATAGAGTTATATAATTACATTCAACGGACTTCCTCATAGCCCATCACAGCAAAAATGATAAAACTATATAGGCCCAATGGTTCTCACTTTAATGACGATAAAAACCATTCTTTATCTGAGAATAAAATATCCAAAGTTTTTTAATATTTTGTTGTAGGAGTCAAAGTGTCAAACGTTTATTTTAAATATAATGTTAGTTAAAGGGTGATAATTACTAATAAGTGGTGCGCAATGGTTAAAATTTGTCTTATATTGGGGGAGTAGGTGGCTTTTGAAACAGGAATTGGGACACAGAAAGCAGCCACAAGAAGGAGGGCGTGTGTTATTGGGCCCACTTAAGGCACATCCGAAAACAAAGGGAGAGGCAGCAAATATAGACTACAAGATCCAAATGGCACTACATCACCGGCTCTCTCTCTCACCGCCAACACTCTCACACTCACCCGCTCACAACACCAACACTTCAACAACCATGGCTTCCGTCGTTTTCGGCCCCGCCGCCGCCGCCGCAACCTCCTCTCGCCTTTTTCCCTCCGCCAGACTCTCCCTCTCTTCCTCCTCCTCTTCGCCCTTTCTTCTCTCCTCTTCTTCTTCGCTCAAATCCCTCGGCTCCTCTCCGCTCATCTCCCACCTATTCCTCGGCCGCAAACCCTCGCCGCCGCTTGCTCGCGCAGCCAACCGAGGCTTTGCCGGAGTCACCTCCGCTCCCAAATGCTTCGCTTCCGATCCGGAGCAGTTGAAGCTTGCAAAAGAAGACATCAAGGAGCTCCTCAAGACCAAGTTCTGCCACCCAATTCTCGTACTTTTCTTGCCTAATTTGTGGTTTCGCCGAGAAAAGTTAACTAATTTAAATTAAGCTCACGAAGTTTATTCACTTTATTGTGGCAGGTTCGTTTGGGCTGGCACGATTCTGGTACGTACAACAAGAACATTGAGGAGTGGCCACAGAGAGGTGGAGCTAATGGGAGCTTGAGGTTTGAGATTGAGCTCAAACATGCAGCCAATGCAGGTAATAATAACAAACCCCAGTTGCTAATAATTGCAATTAAGCATTTTAGTTTTTTTTTTTTTTTGGTTGATATAAGCTGCCATTTTTTTCAGGGCTTGTGAATGCTTTGAAGCTTATTCAGCCTATCAAAGACAAGTACTCTGGTGTCACATACGCAGACTTGTTCCAATTGGCCAGTGCTAGCGCTGTGGAGGTCAGTCATTCTTTACTCTTTCTCTAACATTCCATTCAATCAAATTTGTAAATTTGTAAGTTCATTCTACTGAGTACTGACCAAGCTCGTTGGATTTTCAGGATGCTGGGGGGCCCAAAATCCCTATGAAGTATGGGAGAGTCGATGTTTCAGGACCTGAGCAGTGCCCAGAAGAAGGGAGGCTTCCTGGTTAGTCCAACATTTATAATTTGATATGGGGTTTAGGGTTTAAGCAAACAAAAACATTCCCTGCCTAGATTATTTTGGTGTTCCTTTTACGCCCTTTTGCTTCAATTTTCTTAACTCATTTTGAATATATTTATCTGGGGTTTGTTTAGCTGCCGGCCCGCCTTCACCTGCCGATCATCTACGAGAGGTTTTCTACAGAATGGGGTTAAATGACAAGGTGACTGACTTCAGTGCTGTATACTAAGTTTGTTGACAACATGATGTGCGTGTGATGTTTACTTATGGAGCTGTTTGATCTGTAGGAAATAGTTGCTTTGTCTGGGGCACACACTCTGGGGAGGTCCAGACCTGAACGCAGTGGTTGGGGCAAGCCAGAGACAAAGTATACAGTATGGAATCACTCTTATGTTCATGAATTTAAAAATCGCTTCTCTCTTAGAGTGACTTAAAGTTGGATACTTTTCATACGATTATTCAATTATTAGCCCCTGGATTGTGATTGAGAATGGCTCAATAATCCAGCCATTATTTAGTAGCGGCAGCTATGATAAATATACTAATGATACGAAGGAACAATTTCAATACAATAGCTAGTAAGTTAACTAGCATTTATTTGCATGACAGAAAGATGGGCCAGGGGCACCAGGAGGACAGTCCTGGACAGCACAATGGTTGAAGTTTGATAACTCCTACTTCAAGGTTTGAAATCTAGAAATATACTCTTTAATTTTGGGAATGCGCACAAGGCACGCACTCCACTAGGAGGCTGGATGGGGGGACTAGTACAGGTTTTCCTTTTGCTTATTGTCCCTGTTGTATTTAGGATATCAAGGAAAGAAGGGATGAAGATCTACTGGTGTTGCCAACTGATGCTGTTCTATTTGAAGATCCATCATTCAAGGTAAGACAATAATAATGAATGTGAAGCAGTTATAGGTGTATTTATTGTTACATGGAGATTTACATTATTTGCAGGTATACGCTGAGAAATATGCTGAAGATCAAGAAGCCTACTTCAAGGATTATGCTGAAGCTCATGCTAAACTCAGCAACTTGGGAGCCAAATTTGATCCTCCAGAGGTTTGAAGCCTTCAATTTTTGCCTTTATTGTTTTGTTATGGGTTCAAGCTAAATGTAGCCAGTTTAATTACTATAATTCTGCATGCATGCTAATGCTTGAGCTATGAAAACCTCACTTTGGTTTTTGTTTAAAAAAACAAATCTAAAATGGTTATTTGTCAACTTTCTTAAAAGAACTTGACTCTGCACAGAGTTGCACTGCACCTACTTAACACAGTTTCGTCGTATAATAGATGCACACAACAAGCTTATTTTCTTCTGGAAGTTTATACATGTTCTCAAAGAAATCAATTTTAGTCAGATGATTTGTTCTGTTTCTTTTTTTATCTGACCTGTCTGGCTCTTTCAATCCAGCTACTTAAAAATGACTCCCTAGGATGCATTTAGCCACACACATACAATGCTTGATCCTTCTGTAGTATTTTGCCTATTAGTCTTAAGACTGTTAATTTTTGATGATCAGGGTATTGTGATTGATGATGGTCCTTCACAACCTGCACCAGAAAAGTTTGTGGCAGCCAAATACTCATCTGGAAAGGTTGTAACCTTGGAAAACTCACACCTCAATATTTGTTTTGGTCATTAATTTTCAAGAATCCCTTGAATCTTTGAGCATGGAAGACAATTGTGGGGGAAATTTTTTATGGTCTTTACTTTCTATTGTTTGCTGCAGGATTAAAAAACAAGTATCATGTTTTCATGTGCCGTCTCTTTTAATAATACAAGATGAAGCAATTTTCAATACCTGTGAAACTCACATGTAATAGTTGGAAGTCTTAAATGAAGAAGAAAGGAATAAAATTCAATAGTATTACCTATGTGAATTGCAGAGAGAGTTGTCAGAGTCTATGAAGCAGAAGATCCGGGCAGAGTATCAAGCTGTTGGTGGAAGCCCAGATAAGCCGCTACAGTCTAACTACTTTCTGAATATTATTATTGGGGTTGCTGTTTTGGCGATTTTGACATCATTACTTGGAAACTAAGTTTGGGGCTTTTGTTTTTATTTTCATTTTGTTATAAATGAGAATTATATTGTTATTTTGCGCTTCATACTTATAGAGGCATTGCCCAAGGGTTATGTGCAGTTTATCTAACAGTCTGATATACTCAATATCATCCATGATTTCAAACAAACTTTCTTCGTTTTTTGAAATCTTAATTTGAACGCTGTTAACCTGTGACAAATTTGCATTTAGCGTCACATATGAAGGCCGTTCATACAATATGCATATATGGCTCTCCATGTGTTTAACATCTCAGAGTGCCACATTTTTCTCACATCAGAGCGAGTTGAGCTCTTGAAAAATAAACATGTAATCTATCATTTGGCTATATGCTATTTTACCAGGTTTTTGTAAAATAAACATGTAACTATGGAAATCGTTAAGCCATTGCCATTAATTTATTTTTTCTGTAGTATCATTATTTTTGCAATTGTGGGATACAAATACACATATGTGCTAGATGCTATTGCTCAAAGGATGTGGTCTTGGACCTCTTGGTCCAGTTAAACGAAACCCAAGTGAAAATTGGACCCAACTCCTTTCAAATACTGAGCAACCCTGCCTCTCTTAACTGTCTCACTTGAGCCTCTTTCTGTGTATATTTTACATTTTTCTTTTGTATCTTTTGCATGAATGCTCTGTCGCCTTCAAGGAGGCCTGGTCAGACAACATACCAAAACTGGAATACCGATATTGTTTTCAGCTTAATCACCTAAGTTTCATGGAAGTTTGAAGGTTTTAACTTAAAAAGTCTTGGTGCTATAGTATTTTCAGCTTCAGTTCATTATGTGTAGAACATTGCCCCACTCGAACGTTAAAAGTTTAAACCCAACAACATGAAAAAATGGGTTTGATTTTTGGAGAATGGCTTAAGGATTGGAAAAACTGTAGACTTTGGATCTTGGATTGATGTGAAGGGCCCAAAGGGTTGGAATTGCATGAGAGAAATGTAGTTCCACAAGAGGAGCAGATGCTTCCAGTGTCTTCCACTCCCATGGAAAATGAGAAGAAAAAAAAATCATACATATCACAAATGCATATATCATTGTGTTGGCTCTCTCATTATATAAACCCTAACACGTAACGAGAAAGACATAAATAGATTTTTATTCCACTTTATTACTATATTATGTGTAGCACTTCGTCATCACATTATTTATTCCAACTCCATGGTGCAATGAATATGTTTTTAAAGCATTGAGAAGATCGACTAACAGTCTAACCCCCTAAATTAAAGCTTTCACAAATCTCATTTTTACTCGGTTCAAAGCAAAAAGAAAATGTAAAACTTTCCCTGGAAAAAGTGTAAGGATAATATAGAAATTATAGGTCTGCAGTTTGTTCCCAAATGGGAGGCACACAGGGTTCAAACGCAATGAATGCTCTCAATGGGCATTGAGTGAGTGAACTCATATTGTCCTTATAGCTTCATCAGCCTTTTCTGATAAAGCCTATGAGAAACTTGCTTTTACTCGTGCTCGTGCTCTGCCTTTTTCTATATGGAGCCAAGTGACGATTTCAAGTCTTCAATAATCAAATGCTATCGCCAACTTTTTAAACCAGGCAGCATGTATAAATAGTCGCATCGTTTATTTGTCCTCATTTTATTGATTTGGGGTGGAGAATCAAACTTGAGTACAGAATGGATAATTTTACGACTTTTTCAACTGAACTACTTAATAACTACGTTTATTTATCCTCTTTAAATTACACAGTAGTTAATTACTAGTTTAAATCCTATATTGTTCGTTAAGATGCTAATTTGATATACATTGTTCTAAATTTCACATTGCCCTCTCTCTTTTCCTTTGGTAAAAGAAAAAATAACTTTTATTATCATGTTTCTTTAATATCCATCAATTCTTTTCCAATATTTTTCAAAAAGTTCCAATAAAAAACCTCTCAATGACTGATTAATGGCCTGCACTCATCAGGATTAGCAGATCGATTATATGGAAATTTAATAGAGTAATTGAATAGTAGTGTTTGATATTGATTGAATCAAATCGAGCCGTCTCTCACGGGAAAAGAGAGAATCCAAAATAGGTAGCAAATCATGATGCAAGGGGTGGAGGGAGCTAGAGGAAAAATATTATGAGATAATTTGATGTGGCATCTTTTCATGGTGTGGTTATTCATGCATCCATTTGAAAACACCATCAACGATACCAATGATGTGCCATGAAGGGCTGTTTCTTTTCACTCTTAAAATTTAGGTTCTACCCATTAATTTCTCTTTCTTTCTTTTTTTAATTGTAGGATTTGTGTCACTACTCGACACACCAAAACTTTATGAATCTCACAACATTTTCGTCAAAGGCGGACCAAACACGCCCATCTCATTTGTTGTACGAAAGCTAGTGGATGATAATGATTATACACCTTCGCAGACCGACCCACATATTACACATGTCAATATTCTCTCACTTTAGCTATCTATTGAACCAAACGGATATGAATTGAAGTATTCTAAAAAATATCAACATTAGAACGTGTGATCTAACTCTTTCTTTTGGTGTGTGATATAACTCTTTATATATAAAATTATGACAAGAGATTTGATATGGGATCACAATCATGACTCGAATATAAGTGACTGTTTTCACCACCCAATAAATTATTTTCCTCATGCCATTTTATTATCACTAGAGCTAGCTAGAAGTGGTGGCTTTCCATGTTGGTTTTTATGGTGAATTAAGGTACACAGTTTAAGACGGTTTTTGCTTCCTATGCTAATCATATCATGGACATGGTAAGTTAATAGTTAGTAAGCTTGAAAGGCTTAAGTAATAGGGTTTTTTTTTTGGCCTAATATAATATGATAAATGTTATCATTCATGGGACTAATCAATTTCTAGTACGTCATGTGATAGGCACGTACGTAATCCAACGCGGTATGGTGTTGACAATATTCAACATAACCATGCGCACTGAATTTGACATTCATCTAATATTTATTTATATTAGTATATTAGCACAAATATCAAATTATTAATAAATTTGATAAAAAATATTAAATTAATAAATTAGTGTAAAAAGGACAATTTAAAAACAATAAAAAATAAGTATTTGTACGTACGATGATGCAAGAAGCCATGCACGTGCAAGCAATTTCATTGGCATTCACATTCATGCAACTTGTTAAAAATAAATTTTAAATTATTTTCATAACAGTTAAGATTTAAAAACTTTAAGACTTGTATTCATCTCTTGCATCATTCCAATTAAACATTTCAATGCTAATAAACTCCTGCTTCTCTAACTACAAATGGACATTAATATAAGCCAAAGAGAAGGGTAGCAAGCAACTAAGCAAAGAATGATTAAAATGCACAAATACAAACCATACTTAATTAATAATAATAATTTTTATTATTTTTATTAATACTTTCATCATAGAAATTATTATGGAAGCCATATGAACTACTATTTGTCATATAAATTGAAGAATGATCAAAATTGTAAAAGAATAACCATAACAACTTTAAAATATGGACAAATTATATATGAATTTCAATTTGAATTGAAGCGAAAATAACAATTTACAAGGCAAGAAATTAAATGTTTGTATCTACCTACATCTTACATTATTGCTAAATCAAACTTGAAACCTAGAGATATGTTATAAGACCAAAGCAAAACCTAGAGAGACCTTCAAGCCACCGTGAATTCGAAGTCCCTAATTCCTAACTAAATTAGAGAGAACCTTACAAGGCAGGTGAGGTGAGCAGGAGGTTGCTCTCAGTCTGACAGGAATCCACGTGGCGAACATGCATAGGTGGGATCCCATCATATTAATTGGTGCTCTGTGCACAGGTCGTACTCGATCAGGGACCGAAGGGCCATCGTCCCCAGTAACTCCACGTCCACGGCATTCAAGTCAAGGTGAGCCCTACATAATAACTGAGTTTGCGTCATTTCGTGAAAAATTTAAATTTTTTTTATCAAGAGAACAGTCTAATTAATGTTATTGGGGTTAAATTTATATTTAAATTAATATAATATTTCAATATTACAAAATATTAATATAAAAAGTTTTTCATAAAAAATAATAAGTTTTAAAATTTTATTCCAATTTAGTCACTAAACTTAATCAATTTGCTTATGTCAAATAATTTGGTGCATCAATAATTGAATACTAATTTCCATTTCGTTTTTCTCATTAAATATGAGTGTAAAATTATGACGTTATTTTTTATTTGATTTAAGATATAAAAATGAAATTTATGGTACATAAATGAGGTTTATGGTTTTAAAAAAAATGTTTAGGGTTTATATTTAGGGTTATTGAGCTTATGGCTTAAGCTTTGGATTTCTGTCCAAAACTTGGAAGCTAAACCTTAAGTCATTTTACTATATAGTAGTCAAACATAAACCTACTACAAATCTAAGTTTGCATAGTAATATGTTTATTGGTCAATTATTCATTGTGGTCAATAATGACTGAAACGAAATTATGAAAAAGTATATTGATTAATTTATAATTTACCCATATATTTATAATTGAATTTGCATGGCACTCGATGAATAATGCTTTTTGAATTATCTTTAAAGAAAAACAAATTATTATGATTATTATGAAAAGTTATGACCCTAAGGTCATTCATAGTGGCCTTGAAAATTAAGAGTCATAGTTACTAATGAACATTACAAGACACTTAACCCTCTATATTAAGCCATAAATTTGAGAGTCAAAAGAGTGTCAAACCTATAACTTTTTCAAATATGGCACTCATCAAAAAGCCAGAGCCATAATTTGGCACTCAGCACCACTACAATTTCGGTGTGTATAGCACTCACCCTCAGAATTATTCAAACCATTTTGAGACCTAGTTTTAGCTATGTCACTCACGCATTACTGTGATAGCCTAATAGATGTCTATTCTATTTTCTGAACAGAAGTCAAGTGTTATTTTATTTTTGAGGAAGACGTGAAACGCCATTGATGCATGTATCTAAGCAAAGCATGTTGTCTAAAAGAGACGTTTAGACAAGTATTGATTCTATTCGCTTTTTAGCCTTAAAAACGCAGCTTGAACGCGGTGGCGGGAACTACAAGTCCGCCTACCTTGTAGTGGGCCCACTCAGGAAATGTCGATTGTCGACCAATCTTAGCATGGATGGTGGGCCCACGAGCATAAAGTGTCTTTTTATGGGTTTGTAATGTAGGGAGGGTAGCCCAAAGTGGTTGGTCAGAAAGAGCCCAAGTTCTCAGTAATTAATTAAAATAAGAACAAATGAAAAAAAAATGAAGTAGTTTTTGTCTCCGGTTGGATGGGGAGGAGGAACTAACTGAAAAAGTGAAAATGCCAATGGATTAGTTATCCAACAAAGGTTCAAGGCGCAATTAAATAACAACAACAACAACTCCCTTTTAGCCTTTTAGGCTTTTATCATCCTTGTCCCTTTCGGAGACCAACCTCCTACTTTATTTCTAAGATTTTCATTTTTTCTGTTTTTCTGGTCCCCTCTCTCTCTAGGGAAAAGTATTTTACTAGCTATATTAGAATCACGTGTAATCTCATTTTACACATACGAAGAGATATACATATTAGAATCATGAGTGAGAGATTTCAAACTCATCACCTTTCAGAATTGCAACTTTGCTACCATATTAGACAATTATTGAACCTTAAACCCTTACTGGAAAGAGAATGATCGCAAATAATGTGTATCGAGCTCACAAGATCCACTATACTTTTTACGTGCTCACACCATTTTGCATGTTGAGGGTGGTAGATTAATTGAAAGAGAAATCTCATTCCCACTCTCGTAAAGAAATACAAAGGCTACATTTTTAGTGTTTTTTTTTTCTCTCTCACTCAATCTCTCGTGTAACATTTGTTTTGTTAGAATGAGTATGAGATTTTGTTTTTCCATGTTTAATTTTCACATTATAGCAAGCAGATGCAATAGGATTCGCAAAACTTGACTGACCTTTAATTTGTTGATTCTCTAGAATGAGAATAGTCAGAAGAAAGGCTTCTATTGGGTTGTGGATTCCATATAATACCAAAAAATAGGAAAAGATGGAGAAAACTCTCTAAATTTGTATTAATAAATATGATAAAAGCCAACTATTAAAATCATAAACTTCGGGTTTATAAAGAAAGCTAAAGCCTTATTCCACTTGGAAAATAAAAGAAAACCAAATTAGCTAAGATTACAATTTTAGAGTTATAATTAATGTGCATCATATCATACACTTTAATAATGGGTTAACTTTTATACAAAGATAAAGATGGTAAATCCACGAGCCCCTTTGGATTTTCCAAACATGTGTGGTAGAATAATTTAACAAAGTTATAAGGGTTATTGATTGATAAGTCCATTTGGGCACTTTTCCTATTTATTAAACCCAAACACGGAAGCATATAACCTTGCCAGCTCACTTTTTAAAAACCAAGTGCTATAATACTTTTGAAAATTGTCACTGTTAAACAGTAATAATTCTTACTTTACAAAAAAATTCAAAAATAAAGCAATTTATATAAATTTTTCATTTTTTTTTGGGTAAAAACACATCAAAAATAGCATTAAAAAAATGAAGCTCGTTTTTTTTTTTCCATATTTAGAGTGTTGTACTATCGAACATTAACATTATTATTGTTACTATCCTTATTGTTATTTTTAAATAGTAATAATCACCTTATTATTACTGTCCAGCAGAAATAATCACTTTATTTAAATGAATTGTTTGTTGATTTTATAACAAAAAACAAGGAATTTACCAAATTATTAATGGATAGAATGCCATCCTATTTTATCTTCCCACATTTAAGGCCCGTGAACACTAAATATAATAAGAAACTTTGCTTAGACATAATCACATGTCAATTGCAGATGCACAACATTAACAATTGAATAAACAAATAGACCACCGCTTGGCAAATAGTAAAATCAAATAAAATGATGATTTTTCTACCAAAGCAAATAGTCATTGCTTGGCTTACACCATTGCTTTGGCACCCAAATATTTTTGCCCTTGATTCAAAACAATAAAATTTGCAAGAAATCTCAAATCAAAGAAGAAGAACTAGTTGTTCAATGATAAAACCAAGCTTGGTGGCGATGCACTTGTAGCGGTGACTATATGCAAGGCAAGTGCTCTGATAATTAATCGGCAGCTAATAATATGGGTTTGAATTGATTTGCTATTAATTGCTATGGCTTGGAGAGTTAGGTGGTTATGGTGTTGCCTATGTTGGTTTGCTAGTTATGTGCGGAGAAGAGTCTTCGTTTATATGAGCATAAGTAGAGACATTGAAAGTGACTAACGGTGAGAGACAAAAAGAGATGGAGAGAGACAGAAAAAGATAAGAAATTAGAATGTGGACCGGTAGAGATTAAAAGTGTAGACTTGATAAAAATCAAGTGGACTTGTTAGGAACCTAATAAAAAAATGGACTTTGATGGAATGGCAAGCCCAAAATGAGTTTAATGGTAATTATCTGAAGTTATATATACATATATAATCTAATTGGAAACGAAAAAGTAAAATGTTTTGAACTTCCAAATTACAAAGGCTAGAGGCCTAGAGTTATGTGCTAGCTTTATGGCTTGTTTGGTAGTGTTTTTATAATTGTCAAATGTGCTTTCAAATTAGTAAAAGTGCTTTTGGTATTATTTGACAAAAATATATATAAGTGATTTTAGATTATAAAAGTGCTTTTAAGAGTTTTTTAAGAAGTACTTAACATGTGCTTTCATTAAAAAGCATTTTAAGTGCTTTTGTATGAATTACTTAAAATTTTTATAAAAATTTGTATGTGCTTTTTTGCAGAACCACTTCAACAAAGCGCTACTAATTAAAAGCGCTTTTAAGAAGTAGTGGCAAACAAGCCCTTAATTAGTAGTGTTTTTTTTCTGAACTTTTTTAGTTTTACCTGCTTTAAAGATTGAGTACTTAGTAGTTAATGCCAAATGAGGCCATGAAAAGGCTTGATACCCGATTGCTTACGTAGAGTTAGGTCTTACATAAAAAACAATACTCTGTTATTGTATAATCATACAATTGCTTATGTTATTAAATTGTTAACCGACTCATTCAATCAATAATCAACTTTATTAACAATTGAAAACTTCATATAAGACTCTTGTTGTTCTTTGCACAAGAATTCAATATACTTTGTGTGCATAACTCTTTGACCACGACATGTACCTTCAAGAAGGTCAAAGTCTGTGGAAATTAAAGAAAAAAACAGTGGAAATAAAAAATGTCTGTAAAAAGTGAAAACTAGACTCCATGACAAGCAGGTCCTTGGTTAGATAGACCTACATTAAATTTTGAGTACATTTCTAGGTCCAAAACTTTGACCTTATCTTTGAGTTGGGCTTGACCTAAGGTAATTAATTTGCTCTTTTTTGAGAAGTAAAAGTAACATTTACTTTTGGCCAAAAAAAAACGAAAGTAACAATTACTTGAAATTACAAATGCATACAAAATTATGAATAATTGATTGCTTTCAAAGTAGCAATTGTCACTCAGACATCATTTATGGAGTTCCAAGGGTTCCGTTCCATAGACTGTAAATAGCATAGAGTACAAAATTAGTAAATCTACATCTAAGTATGAAGTTAAGTGCTTCCAAAAAACTAGCTAAAATTGGGCTCCATGATCATGAGATTAAGATAAGGTCACATCACATTTTTAGTAGTCGTAGTTTGACTTTATTTTTATTTAAGTTTCTATCGTTCAAACTTTTTTTTTTGACCAAGTTTTTATAGTTTAAACAATCGTAGTCTGGGCTCCATGATCATGAGATTAAGATAAGGTCACAACACATTTTTGGTAGTCGTAGTTTGACTTTATTTTTATTTAAGTTTCTATAGTTCAAACTTTTTTTTTTGACCAAGTTTTTATAGTTTAAACAATCGTAGTTATATTAATGTAAGGGGTATGAGAGGTATGTGTATAAGTTTTTTGATTCATGAGATTTTTGCCGACTTTTACATAAGTCTATATCACGCGTCGTTATGTTAGTGTTTTGTCAAAAATTAGGCAGAAATGGCAATACTATTTGTACTCCAAATAGAAATTAATAATAAATAACAATTTAGTAAGTCAAATGATGAAAGAGTAAATATGAAATGAATTGTAAATTCTAAAATTTAAAAAATTCAAGATCTTGCAAAAGTAAAAAATCCCAATTTACCTTATGCATGTAAGGAAATTTTCATAAAATGAATTTTAATGCAAGACTAAATTATTATAATTCCAAAAGAAAGAATATTACTTTTAGATCTCTTTGATTATCTTTGGCCCAAAAGTTCAAAACCCCTTTCATATTGATAAAATCCGAATTGGGAGAATTTTGGAGAAAAGAAGGCAGAAAATTTCACCGAAAGAGAGAAGGGTATTTTGTCAGAAAATTAAAAAAAGGGAAGAATTTACTCAGTTTCTACGCGGTAAACACAACAGAAGTCAGAGAGCAAGAGGCTCCAAAATGGTAATAATGACAAGGTCTGTTGCCCAGTGGCGGGTTCCACGACCTTTCTACTCATCCATTCAGGCACTCTCTCTCTCTCTCAAAGCCTGAAATTCTGAATAAACAAAACTCCAACAAGAAGCACAAGCACTGCTCTCTTCTCTCTGCATCCCTAACCTCACGCATTTCAATGCCCGTTTCTTGTTTTTTATACATAATATTATTATAGATATTTACTGTGTTCAGAGACTCTCACCAGTCGGTCACCACCACACACTCGTATGTAGAAACCACTCTTTGTTTTTGTATCTCTGAGCCCTCTGTCCCCTCCTCGCATGGACAGTCATTACTCATCCCCATCATCGATCTCAACGGTCAGATTTGCTTCTTCCCCGCATCGCTCATTTTCATGCACCAAATCTCACTCCCCTCGCTTTTAATTTCACACATACTCAGCTATTAGCCTATTACTGACATGCCCATTTAATATCTTTCTCGTTTCACTCCTTTCTCTGTGTTTTTGTGTGTCTATATGTATGTATGTACGTATGTATATGTATGCTCCTCTGTGTTCAATGCTTCTAGGGTTTTATGTCAACTGTCAAATTTGGGTCTGAATTCGTTTGTTTTCTGTGTCCGGTAGATCACCTTTGGATCTGGGGTTGTTCACAATGCTTCGTTTGTACGGACAGGCATGGAGGAGGAGACCATGACGAGGACTACTGGTAAATGCAGAGGTGGTGGCGGCGTGGCATTGGGTCGTAATTTTGGGCTCTTTTCCAGGTTTATTTGCTGGATGATATTATGGGCTGCAGTAACTCCAAGGTCGACGACTTGCCATTAGTCACGCTTTGCAAGGAGCGCAAGGACTTAATAAAAACGGCGTCGGACCACCGCTACGCCCTCGCCGCATCCCACCTCACCTATTTCCACTCCCTCAAGCAAATCGGCGACGCGCTCTGCAAGTTCGTCGACGAAGGCCTCCTGACCGCTGGCGCCGGTGGGTCCCCTTCATTGCCAGGATCTCCAGTTCTCACATTGCCCTCTGACGAAGGCAAACCCAGCAGGAGGAGGAAGCCCCAAAAGGACGACGTCCACAACAAAAACTCGTCGTCGTCGACCTCGTTTTCGCACTCGGTTTCGGTTTCGCATAGTGGGTCGCCCAAAGAGGAGGATATTGAGGACTCTCACCTGCATTTGTCATCTGGGTCAGAGTCAGATTCTGAATTGGATTCGTCTTCGGGTCACATTCACATTGAGGACAGCCCAGAACCAGAGGTACCCTCTTCTTCTTATAGCTACCCTCCCAATTCGTACCCTCCAAATTCGTATCCTTCAAATTTATACCCACCGAATTCGTATTCTCCAAATTTATACCCTCCGAATTCGTATTCGTACTCTCCGAATTCATATCCTTCGAATTCGTACATGAATTATATGAGAAGGTCCGAGACACCGGCACAGACGGTGTATTATCAAGAGCCAGAGAGACATCAGGCCCCAAGTGGAGCTTGGCCGGATACTTATTCGGGTTTTCAACCGTATGGGGGTGGTGGGTTCTTTGGGTTACCGATGGGTTCACCGCCGGCAACGACTAATGAGTATCCGTACAATAGGCAGCCAAGCCCCTCGGGTCCTCCACCGGCACCGCCTTCACCGCCGAGGGTCTCAACATGGGATTACCTTAATTTCTTTGATAATGTTGATAATAGTGGCTACCCGGGTTACTATCCAACGACTAGGTATGGGTATGGATCCACGACGAGTAGTCCTGACTCGAAGGAAGTGAGGGAGAGAGAAGGGATTCCTGATTTGGAGGACGAAACAGAGCAAGAAGTGTCGAAGGAGGTTAGGAAGGAGAAGAAGAAGGTGAATGAGGAGAGCAATTTCAATAGGAATAGAAATTCAGGTGAAGGGACTTCAAGGGCTGTGCCATTGCAGCAGCCGAGCAGTGAGGGAAGTTCAGGGACTGTGCCATTGCATAGCAGTGAGAGAAGCTCCGGAAAATTGCCTTTGCATAGCAGTGAGAGCTCACACTCTGTCCAGGTAAAGAGCAGTCCTGATACAATTGCATCAAAAAACTCGGAAGAAGAGTATGCGAAGAAGAAAAGGGTGAGCTTTGAGTTTGAGGAGGCATCGACGTTGGATGCTGGATCTTCTAAACGGAGTACCTTAACCACATTGTCCGTCCACGGTACAAGGGACCTTCAGGAGGTTGTTAAAGAAATCAGGGATGAGTTTGAGACTGCCTCTAGTTATGGAAAAGAGGTTGCCGTGTTGCTTGAGGTGGGCAAGCTGCCTTATCAGTCTAGAGGTGCTGCACTTAAAGGTAGGAGTCTAACCTATATGATTGTATTTGTATTTTATCATATATCCACTTATTCAATGATTACTTCCACTATCTTGTATGACCACATTTACCTAAGTAATTTTTGTTTATGCTGTTGGGATTATAATTTCTGAATTGTCTGTGCGTTGCACTGTGCCCCTGATTCATGGTAACAGGAGCTTCTCCTAACTAGAAAGTATACTCAAGACCCAAGTAGCATAAAATGACATGAACAATGTCCAGTGAGTAGATGAGAGTGCAGAATATTGCAGTCCTGTGCCTCTGATTCCAAGAAATTGGTCAAGCGTGGGGCTACCCTCGACTCACCTCTCTATCTATAAAATTCCCTCTCCAATAGATGTGATTAGATTAGGATATATTTAGAATACAGAATATTGCATCAAATTCAATTTGGATTCTCACAAACTTTTCCACATTTTTGCCAGATGAGTCCAAATGTTTGAAGCTTTAAAGCTTTACAAAGCAATGTGCTTACAGTATTGCTTTCATTTTGTTTGCATTTATCTGCCCTTGTATTCAGTTGCTCAGTATTATATATGGATTCGTAATTGAACTAGTCCAATGCCTTGAAATTGACAATGGTACACCCTAGCTTGACTTATTTACTTAAATTTACAAACCAGTGCGTTATTAATTGAATCTGATGGAGATAGGGGCCAAATACATGTCTCTGAAGGGTTCATGTGAAAGAGCTTTTGTGACACTATTCAATATGTCAGTCCAATTGATTGAAATTTACCAGAGCTATACTCTATGATGAATATGCTTGCACATCCTAAGAAAAAGATTACCTTCAAGCAAATAGTGTCATGCTACAATAAGGAGGAATCTATCCATGCTTGAATTTTCTTTGACCGTTCCACTGCTCTGGAATCCTCTATGCTTTCTTCAGAGCATATCTTGTGATGGTTTGTTACTTATATAATATGTTCCTCAGATGAATTAGATTTCTAAAATATAATTTTTCCCCATTAGATGTTGAAAATTGAAAGCTCCCCAATATCACATATGACCTTGAAGTAAAAATTAACCCCAACATAGATCTGAATGTTAGTTCATGAAAAACAAATTTTAATCTCATTGTTTCAACTGGAGAATACTTGTTGGATTGATTTTTAAATTCTGTTATTCTTTATTATATTTTATTGTAATCTTTATGAAGAAGCGTAACTCTCTCCACTTTATTAAAACTTATGCATCTTTTTACAGTGATCTTTTCCAGGATCATGTTCCTTGTAGCACCTTCCATGTTGTCTTCACATCCTCCATCCAGGCCATCAATAAGATTAGCATCTAAGACAATAAAAAAGGCAAATGCCTACTATGGAGAACCTGGCAAAGATTTCAACAAGAAGTATGGGAATCTCTCATCGACTTTGGAGAAACTTTATGCCTGGGAGAAAAAATTATACAAGGAAGTCAAGGTAAGACTGGATAATTTATGTATGTCACTTATATTTGGTATATGGTGAATTTAAATTCTTAGATATTTCACAGATAGTCATCATATTAGTTTTATTTCAGAATGTGGCAACACAACTTCAATGCATTTGCATCTTTCAAAGGACCTGAATTTCTGTACTGTACTTGGAATGTTTACTGTTAGATGTCATTCAAACATATAACTCCTGCTATCGTAAAAGTCTCTGAATGCTGGAAGGCTGAAAGCTCTGAAAGGCTTTATTGAGAAAGGGAAGAAAGCTACTTGGAAGTAGGAATTTTTTTTTATGCATCGTAGCAATCTAGGGTTCCCATTGTAATTATTGAGATATAAACCTCACATCAGGAATTCTAAGCCTCGCATCATAATATATAAAATCCCAAGCCATTGAAAATTGGTTTTGGGTTCACTCTGTAATTACGGCTGGTCATGTTTCTTCAATGTTCCTTCATGATGGTGTTTTGCTTGATTCTCATGGACTCTGTAGTTAATTGATATGTGCTTGTCTGGACAGTTCCTTTAATTTTGTCTTTCTGACTCGCAAAATTGTTTCTGTAATGGCATAAATCTGATGTGTCAATCATCACCTTTGTTGATTCTTCAAGTGCCTTGGTGCACTTGCTCCTGTTGACTTCTGTTTAATACATATTGGTGTTGCACAGGACGAAGAAAAGCTACGGGTTATCTATGAAAAGAAGTGCAAGAGATTGAAAAGTCTAGATGATCATGGAGCTGAGACTGCTAAGATTGAAGCCACCCAGGCTACTGTTCGAAATTTGCTAACAAAAATTAATGTTTGTATCAGAGCTGTTGATACCATATCGAGCAGGATACATAAGTTGAGGGATGAAGAATTGCTGCCCCAACTCACGGAATTGATACATGGGTAACAATTTGCTTCAACCTTTTTTCCTAGCAAATGCACTTAGTTTTGGTTTCTAGTGATTGTTGCATCAGCTCACAATTTATACGGGATGACTTATAGTTGGCAATATGTCCTCCTGCCCTCATTTCTTTCATCCTATTGCCATTTTAATGGAAGTATGAAGTACAAAAGTTTGGTTTCCTAATAGTTAAATCAATAAGTTGGTGTTTTTTCATAATAATCCCGCACTTGCTCAATGGTGATGATTATCTTCTGTTTTATTAAACACAGTAAATATCTCATTCGCACTGCTGCACCGATTGCATGAACCCTGTAGGCTTTTAGTGAGGACATATACAATATTGTCAGTAAGGAGGATGTAAAAGTGAAAGGATGGAGAGGGTAAATCATGAGGGAAGGATAAAGGGGTGGAAAAATGTCATTTAAAGTGCATTGACATTGGTAAAAAAATTATGATTTTGTAACTTGTATTTAGGATACTTACCTTTCCATTATCTTCTCCTACCCCATTACCTTCTGCCTCCTAACAAACATAGTGTTAAAGACTTGCTGGTGATGATATATCTTAAGCTTGCAAGAACCTTGTATGATGAAATTTTTCAGGGGGAGAATGGAAAAAAGAATCACTGAATTTATATGTTAATTGTTTTTATATACTAGAAGGTCTTAATTTCCCAGGATTCTTTTGTTAATATTTATGAATGTCTTCATATCTGCAGATTGATAAGAATGTGGAAATCCATGCTTAAATGCCACCAGAAACAGTTCCAAGCTATTATGGAGAGCAAAATTCGCTCTCTTAAGGTGAATGGCCTTCGAAGGGATTCGGGTTTGAAAGCTACTCTTGAACTTGAAATGGAGCTTCTGAATTGGTGCACCTGCTTTAACAATTGGGTCAGCACCCAAAAATCCTATGTAGAATCTTTAAATGGGTGGCTTTTAAGGTGCATTAATCATGAACCTGAGGAAACTGCGGATGGAGTTGCCCCTTTCTCCCCAAGCCGGATTGGAGCTCCACCCATTTTTATAATCTGCAATGATTGGTGCCAAGCAATGGAAAGAATTTCAGAAAAGGGGGTGGCAGATGCGTTGCAAGATTTTGCCTCAACCTTACACCAGTTATGGGAAAGGCAGGATGAGGAGCAGCGTCAAAGGATCAAAGCAGAACACGTTTCCAAGGATTTGGAGAACCGACTTAGAAAATTGCACATGGAGAGGATGAAAATGATGAAAATGGAGCATGACCATGATGCATCATCAGACAAAAATGCTCTGTCAAAGACTCCTTCTGAAAGTGGAGTTTCACCACTGGATGATTTGAAGGTGGATTTGGATTCAATGAGGAAGAAATTAGCAGAGGAGAGAGGGAGGCATAAGGAGGCCATCAAATTGGTTAATCATGCTGCTTCCAGTAGTTTGCAAGCAGGTTTGGTCCCAATTTTTGAGGCTTTGGGTAATTTCACTTCAGAGGCTTTGAAAGTTCATGAGCAAGTCAGACTTCAAAATGCCGGAGGTTCATAGTGAATGTATAATTTTATGTATACCAGTTGGACGTGTGATCTATGAAGTAGCTTAGCCCATCTGTATTTGTACAGGCCGTTCCTTGAGATTGCATACATTTAGAAATGGTAGATTAGCAGAGAAAAGAAAAGGGAACTATATAAGTGAATTTTTAGGCATGACAGAAGAGGGGGTTTTAGAGTCTTACATATCTCTTCTCGATTTGAAATCTAGTTCTGCAACAAACCGTATAACAGATAGCAAATTTTGTACAGAAATTCATTAAATTGGTTGATTGGTTGGTTTTTAGGTGGCTTATGTATTGGCTGTTATTGGAATGTGGGGATGGGGGGTGTCAGCTTGGTGTAGTAGAGAAGGTAGAAAATTTCGAATGAGCTATTTTTCCATAATGAAAATGATTTCTGTTTCCTTACTGTTGTGTTAACTTGTGCTTCACGGCCTGCCTTCACTTTTGTTGATGAATTTGCTTTAACTTGCGCATTAATTAAACTTGGGATCTGAGCTTTCAGCTTTGATTCTTAAACTTAAGACTGCGAATTGTGATTTCGAATTTTCGTAAGGTCAACTAAGGGAGGCCCTGCAACAACTGGTCACAATGATACAATGAATGCTAATAAATGGCTACAATAGCAGCAAGTCAAGTGCAAGGAGAAGAACTTCCCTATAACAGGTATAAGGCCACATCATTTAAAACGTCCTACGTTTCTTTTGGACGTTTACTATACGTCTCATGCTGTCGATGGCCCATTGTCTAAGTGTCAATCCATTTCTTAACCGTTTAAGTTTTTTGAGTTTAATAATTATCTAATCTAATACAAGGAAAATTCTGTCATCCAATTACTATAATAATAGTGAATACATTTTTAAACCTAAAATCTTAACATGTTTATCTTTTCATGATTAGAATATATATGTTTTTGTATGATATACAAATACTTAACCACGTAGGAACTCTTTATATAATATTAAAACTTGGCTATCAATAAATATATATGTTTCAAGAGATTGCGGGTTCCGATCGAAAATTTTTAAAAATAAAAAATGAGTCTACTGGGATTTTGAAGAGCTTGTGGAGCAAATGAGACCAAAACAAATAATATTCTTTGCAAAATATGTAAGAATAAAACACATATTCTTGCCCCTCAATTATATATAGTTATTCTCTAACGAAATCTTTAAATAAAGTATTTCAACGCACCAATAATCTTTGCAGACAGAAGTCCACACCTTTTTTTTGGGACACTAGGCATCGAGCGTTCAACAATACATTTTTGTTTTTTCTTGAGCGATCGAATATTTGTTTGTTAGTTGTATATTAAATTTTAATTTGTTAGAACTTAACATGTAGCTTACATAAATTTTATTCTATATCGTAGAAAGGTATGTGTATGAATTTATATTCTATACTCTAAAAAGGAACAGAAAAAGTAGTGCCTCAACTGTTATAAAAAAAATTTTCCAAGCGCACGCGGAGAAAAATTATTCAACACACGAGTCTTAAGGTGCAAACACAAACTGAAAAATTGGACATTGTCTTTTAAGAAAAAAAAATTATGTAAAGCAATACTAGTCCAAGTAATATTAGGTGGTAGAAGATATATAAGCAGAATCAGGTTCATTATTTTTGTAACAAAAAAAATTTACAACGAAGGAATAAATATATTATATGACTTAATTATATTTAATATTGGCTTTTTTCTAAATTATCCACCTGAACTATATCTCTATTTGCAATTCACCACCTAAATTAAAAATTGAATCAATCCCCCATCTGAATTAAAAAAAATGTGCAATTTCACACCTCCGTCTAATTCCGTCAGTTTTTCCGTCCAAAAAGACCACGTGAGATGCACGTGACCCATTTTTCAGGGGTTTTTCTGTCATTCTCTCTTTCCCTTCTTCTCTTCCTCTCTCTCTGCAACTCCAAACAAAACAGCCACTCCATGCTTAGACCCTTCACCTACCTAGCCCAATCCATCCTCTTCACCCACACAGCCACCATAACTCTTAGA
>QANT01005695.1:0-10937 GCA_003254885.1 Purshia tridentata | reverse complement strand
TTTTACTGCAGGGCTAAAAGGGAAAAAAATGGAAAAATGTTGAGAGGGTGGTCAACTCAGCAACAAAGGGTGGTCGGTATAGCCTGGGCCAAAAATGAATTAGATGAATTGTCACATGCATATTGAATATTGAATCATTTTGAAATACCAAAAGCCTCAATTAATTAGTGCATGTTGAAAATTTATATTGCACCGCAATTAATTAATAAAAGTATTTATTTGAGATTTATCGATATTTGAAGTTTGAAATTTTTATTGAATTATTTCTTCATTTGATTTTTATGGGTCCTCCACTGTTAGCAAGCATGGTAATGTATATTTAACTTTATAACACTAACCTAAAATTAACTACCTATTGAGTTAAGTTTGTAATGTATATTAGGGAAATATGATTTTATAATATTAAACTCACAAAATGTATTTTATTATATATGTCAATGCGTGCTTGAGTTCTGAGTGTTTGGTTTGGCCATTTTCTTAAAAAGTTGAAGTAGCATGATCCATAAGAGCTTAATAATCAAATGCACTAACCCACATTACCCACATTGATTCTTAGTTATAATACACTCAACTTCATCCTCTTCACCCTATCAATGAAGTGGGCCCCATTTATATTAAAATCCATTAGAGTCTCATATAGAGGTTAACCATTGACTTCACCAACATATCCTTGAAAGTCATTGTGTTCTAAAACAAGGCAGGTGGCTCTTACTCGTAATGCTTGTTCCTCCTTCAATGAGTTCATCATAACCAGCTCAAAACCATTGAGATGCTGGTTCTACAGCAAGATTAGGTCATTTGTGTTTGTTATGACCCACTCAAGGGGAGCAGTGTGTGCATGTAGGGGTCCAATGAGAGCACTTTTACACCTACACCCAAGGTCTGAGCTCAGATCCACAACCCAAGTGACACATACGACATACAGAAGTTACCTTTTTCTGAATGCAACTAAGCCTTTTAAAGGAAATTGATTTTTCAATCGAGGAGGGTGTACCATCATAGCCATTAGTCAGACTCAAATCACAAGCAGAATCTGAAACATGGAGAATATAAGATGTACATAGCTATATCATACAAACACCTTTGATCCATCATATACATTATAATACATAGAGTGCTTTGTAATGGACACATACATACATCTTCTGTCACTAATGACCTAAAATGTTGCTCTGAACCATGGTCCTCATCCCAATTAGGTAAAGCACTGTAAAGCTATTCCCTCTTTTTGCATGCCCATTTTTCTGCATAAGGGTAACTTCATCTCCAAGATTATAGGCATTCAGGGATAGGCTTGTACACCACCAACATATGTTGCTTCGATGGATGCAGATCCTTCTGCCACAAAGCCATCCCATGATTCCATGGACAGTATGACAAAATCTGCCAGTTTCCCGGGGAATAAGGATCCCAAATCACTGTCAAGAAAGCAGGCACGAGCAGCTGAAATAGTGTACCTGTCAAGAGGATTGACAAATGTATCAGGTGCAAGTGTATAGTACAGTGCTAAGTATAAGTTGAAACATGAAACAGATAAATTAACGGTTGGAAAACCTACAAAGAAACAGATAAATTCGCAGTTGGAACCACTCATTATGGTTAGCCATATCAAGAGTAAAGACCACTCCACTAATAAGATAATAGTGGTGTGAGATGAGAAGGGGGTAGAAAAATTAAGTATAATATAAGTATAATTCCTAGATCACTGTCAAGAAAGCATGCTAGAGCGGCTGAAATAGTGTATGGAGTTTATCAAATCAAACCTAACATCCTCTACCAAGATAAGAGAGAATCAGAACAAGTCAGTATATGATATAAGCACTATCACCTTTTCACTCGGGACATAATATGCTTCTGAAAATTCTTTAAATTTACCAATACAAAATATGGTTGGAGTAAAAGGATTTTCCCAAAACCATCCAAAGATATTGAACTTGTAGGTCAGAATTTTAGGGACTGATACATGAAGACAAGGCCCATTTGAGTGGGATTTGCATCATAAGTATATCACCTATATGGTTAGGTAACTTGACAAATACTTATTGAATTTGGGTCTCGGACTCACATATTATGAATATACTAAATAATATTCCATGGAACAAAACATGCCAAGAAGTAGAGGATATCTGAAGAAAATGTTTCAATGTTGCTTACGCTTTCAATGCATCATTCAGTGAAAGGCTCTCTGACGGAACCCAAGCGACATCCCAAGCAGTGGGAATCCTTTTCATTGCCGTCTTAATACCACCTAAAGGATTAATGTCTGCAACCTGCAACAATAGAACCAAATTAAAGGAATTAAATTTCAAAAATTTCCTCGAAATTTCTATTTTTTTGAGGTCTTGAAATATTACCAAATTGAAATTATCGAAATTTTGTTAAAAATTTCAATTATTTTAGTTTAAATTTCCACTGAAATCGAAATTTTCTTCGAAATTTTCATATTTTTAAACCCTTGAAATTTTGTTGAAATTCGAAATTTAATTTCTTGGAACCAATTTAAAATTTACAAAGCATATCATATATATATATATATATATTTTTTTTAAAAGAAATTAAAAAAATATATTTGAGTGGTTGTGCATAATTTTTATGCCTCAATATATCTATGAGAACCAGTATACTTACAGGCCAGTCAGAACCAAATGCCAACTGTGCATTGCTAGCCAGAAGTGACTGGAATAAAAAAGATCCCTTCTGAGCCCTGTCTATCCCAAGTTTTTTTGTTGCCGACTCAGCATCATCCAAGAGGTGCTCTGGCTATATTGAGAATTGGAGTTTGGGCATTAAAACAAATTTTATCCACAACAACAAAGGAATAAGAATAATTGCTCAGAGGTTTGAGAACTACTAAGTCAAAATAAGGGGGAAAAGAAGAAAAATAAAAGAAAACGGATCTCATCCACTGAAGCCGTTTTAAAAATATATATTAAGTAGATAAATTATTAACCACAAATGGAGGGGATCTATGTATGAAAGAAGAAAAAACTTCATCCCTATGTAGAAAGTGATACAAATGTCATTATGAAAGTGCAGTCACATGTGATCCCACTTTCAGTGTGCAGATCTATGCCTCTCTCTTGTATTTACAATCTAACCCAGAATTCCCCAACCCCAGCTCCCACAGACACTCAGAGAACAAGCTTAAATAAAATTTAAAATTGCTAGCCATAAAATATAAACAGAGTAGCAATTTGAGAAAAGGTAGCAACACTCAGATGCAAATGATTGGAATGCTGTTGAAATGAGAACTTTAAGTCAGTACATATAATTCCCACAAATCACCATGCTAACAGCCCCATTACCCTAAGAAACATTAATCAAAAAAGGAAAAGACTAGTGTGATCATACCTGTACTGAAGCAACAATCCCTAGTTTACCAAACTGGGCTGGTGACCCAGGTGCCAGATGCTGGGCATGCTCAATCTGAAAGATTAGCTCTATCATTCATTTTAAAAGGCAAAAGGAAAAATTAAAAGGAAAAAAACAAGTGAAAACTTATACTATTGATGCTGTTGAATCATCATTTTGTCAGAGCAAAAATCTTTACCCTGAATCTTCGATCCCTCACTCCATTCCTAGAAACCACTGAATCATACATGTCAAGGATCAAGTTGTTAGCTCTATCACCTATAGCATGAATAGCAACCTGAAGAAATAGAAAATTTAAATTCTTTGTAAGTGCAATTACATTTACAGTATGTAGAGATGGATTCCAAAGAGATGGGACAACACCTGAAGCCCAAATCTATCTGACTCCAAGGTCAGGTTGAAGAGACTTTCATTATCAGTCACTTGTAAGCCATAATTAAGAGGTTCATCAGCATATGGCTGCATAATTTAAAAGATAAATATCAGGAAAACAATATACTCACTGGGTAAGTAAAAAGAGTTACTTCATATCACAGATGAAGCAGTCGTATGAGGTGAATTTGATAAGCTCACTACAACAGAATTCCTGCCCTCTTAACGGCACTTCATCCCCCTCGACAACAATAAAAGAGAAAGAAGACAAAAAAATTAAAGAAGATATATACAGAATAAATGAAAGTGGTGGTGGTCAATGGACTTCAAATTTATATTCATTTGCTAAAAACAAGTCTAGATCACCTCATAAAACAGTGCACTATTAGAACCCAAAGACCCATCAGCAAAAGCTTTAACGCCACCCAAGTAAATCCATTGGCTCATGGCACGGCCAGCTTTGTTAATAAGATCCTGAAAAGGAAAAACACAACTCTAAGAGAAACACTAAACAAGGAGAAAATTGTAGCATTCACTCATGTTACTAACTACAGACAAAAAAATATATATTTTGAAAGCAAATCACCCACTGCGAAAACCATTGATAGTGACATCTCTGCTAGAACAAACAAAAAATATAAGAATCCAGAACTTTTTTATGTATGAATGAAAAAAGTAGCAACGTGAAAAGTATTAACTGCAGGAAAGAAAAGAAAACAAGAATATAGATTATTTACTCATACACATTTCAAATATTAAACAATACACAAGAACATAAAGTTAACTAGTAGTGCAATTGCAGAAAAGTTCAAATTAATCACCCGCTATAAATCACATTAAAGAGGAGAATCATTCTATTATAAAGGCAGATATTCATTTGTCAACATAAAGGCCAAACATGTGCACAATCATTCCTAACATCATTAGGTTGAGAATGAATTATTAAGTAAATTGTACGTTCTGTTTGTTTGTTGGTAATGAAAGTCTGTTTCTTATAAAATAAAAAAATAAAAAAATTATTAAGTAAACATTAAATCCAAAGAAAGAACCAATAAATTTTCATACAAGTAAACGTAGCCAAGTCTCCAGTGGAAAAAATAAGCACACCCTGATCATCATCTTCCCTGAAGAATCAGCCCATTGATACACATCTGCAAAAGGTACAAAATGAGTAAACAGTAAACAAGCATTTGAAGGAGCATCATTAATTATAAATCATAATATATATGGCCAAAGTTAATTTCTTAGTGAATTAGTGAAATTACACAAACTACAATAGGTGTATCTTGATCTTCCATGGATGTAAAAAATTTTTGTGATGTAAATAACTGTCTAACTGAATCAAGTCACCTTTTTTGAGAATATTGTTTCTAAATTCTTGATATTTGATCACAAAAGGTCATTTAAGAATTGGCTTAAATTTGGACATAATTTTAGTAACGATGATGGTGATTCCGTTTTACATGACCAACGAATTCAAGTGAACCGAAAAACTAAAAGAATAATCTTTCAACTCATAGGATATCCAACAAACCCCTAAGAACTTTAATGGAAACCTGAAAAATCTTCCCAGGAAAGATTTGCTGATGCCCCAGGGAAGTATCTACCAAAATCAACAACAGTTGTCACTCCCTTCATTAAGGCAAGATTGCTGGCTCTATGCAAAGCTGCCCTCCGCTCCTCTACTGAGACCTCTGGAATGGATGGAAGGATAAGGTTCATTGCAGAATCAATCAGCAATCCAGTAGGATCTGCATAATGATAGACTTGGAACATAAGTACTTTATTGCAGCACCAATTACTTAATAGAATTGAATTTTTATATTTTTTCAGAGATAATTCCTTGTAGTGCTAATCATCTCCGCCAGGGGAGTTTTGAATTGAATTTAATACTCTATTTTTTTTAATTTTTTTTTTCTTAAGGGTGTAAATCTGGATCTGATGAACTTCTTATCCATCCTATATGTATTTTTCTTCCATTTTTATTAATAAATTTTTTGTTAAAAACAAAAAAAAACAAAAAATCAATATAAAAGTTATCAAAGGCTTCCACATAAATCTTTGGTCCTAAATATGACTCCAGTGCCAATTCAAAGCCTATGATTTGTAGGCGCAATACAAATTCCATGTTTCAACTCAATATACATGGCAATGCCAAAAGATGAAGGGGCATATCTATAAACAACAATGCTACACTTGTCACATTTTCATACCATAATTTTACACTATCTCACATGGCAATCTACATAGCATTAATAAATTGGACACTAAAAAATTAAAAATAAAAACCCTAAAAATAAGGAAATACCCTGTCCAGTACAATAATGACACATAAGATAGTATAAAAAATATGGTATAAAAACATGGTAAGAATAACATTATTGATCGATAAATGTTTTTCTGAATTTATGGTAAGGAATATACATAATTTAGTAAGTTCAACAATCAGCTGCTCGAGCAAGGGTCTCTTAAGAGTAAAACAATTAAAAATATAACAGTTATGTATTCTTCTAGTTTCTTTACCAAAATGATTGACAGTGTCAAAAGTTTGCACTTTTCTTGAGTAAATCAAGGAAATTACTTTCCATATAAGTTTGGAGGATGGGTAACAGATGCGTCATGTTCACAAATTTCCAACACAACTACTCCATGATGTCAGTAGTTATAACCAAAGAATTGCAAAGATTCAGGATGGGCAAACTGAAAGGATCTAGTTAATTAATACCTCCGCTGGTGGTTCTCATAATAGTTCCACCATTTGGATCTTCTGATGAATTAGTAATCCCTGCCAACTTGAGTGCCACTGAATTAGCCAAGCCCATATGGCCATCCATCCTCGATAGCCAAATCTGTAAAAGAAGTTACAGAAACGAAATTAAAACACTACTGTTGATATTACCAAAGCACCCAAAATCCATTTATTTTATAACTTACAGGATTATACGGTGCAACATCGTCAATCCAAGAGGCCAATGGCAGTTCCCCTCCCCATAGGTCATTGTTCCATCCACCACCCAAAATCCAGGAACCTTGTTTTGCATCTGATTTTCATTTGTTTTTCTTCAAAGATGAGGTCTCAAAAAATTCTATAAAATTTGACAAACATAATAATTTTTTTCTTTTTTAAAAAAGCCTAACTTTCAGTCATGTCAATGATGCTCTCTCTCCACAACTACTTTTAATGATTAAAAGTGATTTTTACCAGAATTTTAGCTTCATATTATGCTCCTGCCCCAGAATTACTTTTGCAGATTAAAGAAATCAACAAAAACATCAAAGCAGGAATTACACAACTTTTAACTTCTGCATCTACATTGACAGTTTAGTAGTTTGAGTTTACTTTCATATACTTCAAGACTTATAAAAGGAGCCTCTTACTGGTCAACTAAGAAGAGTAACCTAAACTGGCAAAATCCAGGAACCATTAAGAGAAGAAGACTTCAAGTCTCAGGAGTGCAAAAAAATGCCAATAAATGATATTACTCAAATTCAAAATTTTCGTTTTGTAATATACTTGAAATATTTTGGTAAGAACAAAAGGAAGCAGGCACTTATGTTCTTACAAGAACTTGTGTAGCTTCCATATCACCCATCCTAAAGTTTGCTACAAGGAATTCATAATGATGACACATGAATGACACCAATGGTACCCTTAATTCTTGAATAACAACTGGAATTATAAAAGTATTAAACTTAGTTAAGAACATCACTGCCAAACCTTCAAAGATTTTGACACACTTTGTGCATTTTTGTATCTCAAACAAGAATGTGAATTGACATCTGT
Organism: Purshia tridentata; assembly: GCA_003254885.1. Taxonomy (NCBI): domain Eukaryota; kingdom Viridiplantae; phylum Streptophyta; class Magnoliopsida; order Rosales; family Rosaceae; genus Purshia; species Purshia tridentata. The sequence continues at coordinate 3,409 of QANT01005695.1, read as the reverse complement.
AGCCATAGTATTCCTGTGTCTAAAATCTAAAAAGAATTATAAAAAAAATAAAAAGGCAGGGAACTGACTTCGCACTGCTTCTTTGACCCTCCGCGTAAATTCATCTTTTTGATTTATTCCTCGTAGTTCCACACGCACCATCTGTGTTTCATTGGCAACATTTCAAATCTATATATAGAAACTTCAATAAGGAAAAGAGGAAAAGAAAAAGATATCAGTAAGAGTTCGCTTGGGTATTGTATAAAGGATATCCTGCAAACATTTTGATATAGTAGCATAGTTGGAAATCACAGTTCATATAGCCACGACACATTGAAATTGTTGAATGAAAAATTTCAGACAAAACAAAAACGAGTATAAAAGCCTGAGTGTTCAAACCAGTTGAAGCACGACAGTCAATAATAAATGTACTCCAAGAAAAAAAAAAAAAAGACATTGAAATATTCCAAGAAAAAAAAAACACACACNACACACACACACACACAAATGCATTTTGTCCTCTGTAATCTGCTTTTTTTTTTTGCTTTCAATGAGAGTATGTTTCTTTAAAAAAGACAAAGAAAAAGCAATTCAGGGTTATATGATTAATGTATCTTTTTTCTTTTTCTGTCCAATGATGAGTGTATCATATTCTTACCTTATTTTTTCAATACCAAAGATGCATCTTTATGAATTCATTCTTAAACAAAACGTTTCAGCAGAAAAAGTATTTTCTCAAGGACAAAAAGAGCATATAATATTAAAAACAAAATCAATTTTACATATGGTGCTTCTGCCATACCTGAAGTCCACCAAAAATAAGATGCACATGGGAATCAATAAATCCAGGGACTACAATCTTTCCCCTAAGGTCTAACTCTTTAGTCCCATGCCCAACCATTTCCTGCATTCAAATGAACAAATTCATAAGAGAAGCGTATTTTTACGAGTTACAACTTACTGTATCAAATAAGTACTTTTGTTTGAAAACTAACAGATGAATTTATATACCACAAAGAAAAAGTTAGAAGGCGCGCATTATAAGTAAAAAGAAAATTAAAAAACTAGAAAAGTAGACACCAAGGCCCAGTGATAGGAAATTTAAATCAGATATAAGAAACGTAGTGGTCAACATTTACAGTAAGACACCAATCAAGTTGTTTAGACACCAAGAGAGACAGAAAAGTGTCTGGTACTTGGGAAGGCGAGGTGGGAAAATGCAAAACAAAGTCCTTTTTACTGCTTGATGATTCCCCCTTTCCCCAATAGAGAGATATAATATATATGTAGAGAGAGAGAGAGAGAGAGAGAGAGAGAGAGAACATGTCTTTTTAAAGCTGTTCTTCTACTCTCTGAGAACTGGGAAACAATTTGAACAGAAGGACAGGAAACACCATTCTCACTCCAGATCATTGTGGTATGCAGAACAAGAACAGGAATTTGGTACACCACGTATCAAGAACAGCAATGTGCCACACCACCTATCTATGGGCATGGCACAAAGGGGGTACACTCAAATCAACGTTCACAGATTGCACTGGAAGATCCTGAATGAAGATCTTCCTGATGAGGGGGGTAAAAAAATCCTTTAGCTGGTTACTCTGACTCTGAATGAAGATCTTCCTGAAATTCCTGTATATTCATGGAAAATTTTAGAGGTAACCATGACACATATCTCAGTTCCATGCAGCAAAAGAATGTGTTTACGCATTTTACCACATTAGATATCTAAAATCATGTTGAACAACTTAACTGACCAATAACATGTGTTTACTTCACATCACTCCCAATTGTCGAGTTGAATATAAATCCAACCCAGAAGCCCCAATGCATAATATTCTTCAAAGCTTCTTATAACACCAAAAACTTGTACAATCATACTAATTATACCTATTTTCTCTAGCCTCACAAGCATTTAGTAAACCCCCATTCAACAACATTCCCAAACACAGTTTATGGTTGACCATTTATGAAAATGGATTTTCCCAGAGTTATAATTCATCATATAAACTCACCTGCGAACCCCTACTTTCAGAAATTTTTGGACTTAAAATACAAGATATTTCCATATTAATAGAATCTTAAAAACCCACTCAAACTCTAATTTTGACTCTCCTAGAATTCGTAATATACTAATATATCATCTTTTCCATGGTTTCCACACGGTAACAATCGCTTGAAAATGTCATGACTTCTTCAAAAGGACAGTACCCAGCTAGCTATATAAGCTTCGAATGATTCTAGTGCTTATAAAGTGCTATATTTCTTAAATATTTTCAGCATGAAAAATTTCCAAAAATATCAAATTGCATCAACAGAATAAAAGTTATAGCCGCGCAAGCTGCAAGCTTAGAAGAATCGGAAAAACCCACCAATATACTTATATGCTTAAGGTCCCAAGAAAGGGACGCCTTTAAACTTCAATGTTATGGAGTTTTATGGTTGACATCCAATATTGACCTCATCATGCGAGCATAGACAAACCTGAATGGAGGAGTAGTTGCCAACCCAGAGAACCCTTCCGTTGCGAACAGCCATGGAATCAGCGAAAGGGAGAGACTCGTCACTCGTGTATATCTTCGCATTCCTCACCACCAAGTCCGCCATTGGAGACCTCCACCTCAACCACTCTGCAAAAAGTTCAAGTATTCAAAAACTGAATTTAAACCCGAAAAGAAAATGTAAAACTGAACGAGTTCGAGTTACGGTGGTTGAGATTGAGAAGCGGAAGAGAGGCCATGATGGCGAGGACGAGGGCTACAGAAGCCGAGACGAGGATGAGAGAGTTCATATTGGAGCAGAGTATGACAAACAGAACCACTCCTGCGTTCAGACTTAAGGAGAGGGATGGCAAAAATCCTGCGGGGGTCATTCCCCAATGCGAATCTGATCCTGATTAAAATCTCAATGGGAATCATATTCGGGGCGGGTTCGGATTCGGGAATTTAAACAGGGTCCGTCTGATCTGATTAAAACCCATAGGAATCATATTCAGGGGCGGGTTCGGATTCGGAAATTTAAACGGGGCCCGTCCCCGCCCCGATTATATATATATATATTTATTATTTATTTGATCGGATTCGGAAATTTAAACGGGGCCCGTCCCCGCCCCGATTATATATATATATATTTATTATTTATTTGATATATTGTCTATTTTTAATATTAAAATTGTAATCAACAAAGTGGAGACCTTAGAGTTTGAACTCAAGACCACTATGCAGACAAAGCAGCGCCTCAACCACCAGACTAAGTAGTTCTTTTGAACTTAGTCTTCCATTTTATATATTTATACACTTATCAGATAATATAATAATACTTAAAACCTTATACCTTAAACCCTTAAACATGTACCCTAAACCATAAACCTATACCCTACCATATACCCTAAACTCTAAACCTTATACTTTATACCCTAACCATATATCTT